>JAXIVJ010017873.1:0-22500 GCA_036785665.1 Chirona hameri | reverse complement strand
TGACCTGGAGATGCTTTCTCATCAATGCGTCGCATTGCGGACCTCTAAAAATGTTATATTGTGCGTTTAAAAGTGCGATAAAAAAAGGTGCTAAAGTGAACTATTTTGCCCAATTATATAAAAAAGTTGCAACATATCCGAGAAGCGGGTCGATTTTTTTCTAACCCGCATATAATTGAACTTGTAGTTAAATTGCGCCGCGGAACGGCGCGATTTTGTATAGTTGTATTCCCTGGACAACTGCATTCTTACTGTTGAAAGGCCCAGGGTCCCTTCAGATCGTCTAGGGGCCCCTCCGACCTTTTCAACGCCCTTCCGACCTGTTCAAGGACTCATCTGGGATCCGCGAAGCGAAAAGACATGGTGTGGAGTGGGTGCTATATATATAATACAAAGAGGGCGTACTCTACAAGAGCAATTAAAATCGGAGCTTTCTGGTATATTGTAACACCCTGACGAAGGGTGTTACAATATACCAGAAAGCTCCGCTTTTAATATTTTTATTGTGGAGTAAGTGCTCTTTGTATGTAATCTTCATCTGGGATATCTACGTGCTGTTGGCCCTTCCGGTCTGACCAGGTCGGAGGCAGTCTGGCTAGGAACTCATCCGGCATGTTCAAAGGCTCTTCCGACCGGCCCAGGGACCCTTTCGGTCTAGCCAGGGGCCCCTCTGACTTGCCAGGAGCCACTCCGATTTGCCCAGCGACTCTTCTGGTCAGACTGCGCTGGCTGCTTTGTCGCCCTGCCGACATGCTCAAGGAGCCCTCCGACCTGCCCTGGGGCCCTCCGTGCTGGCTAGGGGCCAATTCGGCATGTTCAGGGGCCCTTCTTACCCGCCCAAGGGTCCTTTCGGTCTGGTCAGGGGCCCCTCCGATCTGCACAGTGCACAGGGGCCCTTTTAACTTTCCAGGAGCCCAGGGGCCCTCCAGCCTTCTAAGGGGTCCTTCCGACCTGACACGGGACTGCGATGGCTGCTTTGTCGCCTTGCGACTTGCTCCGAGGGCCCTTCGACCTGCCCTGGGGCCCCTCAGTGCTGACTAGGGGCCCATTCGGCATGTTCAGGGCCCCCTTTTGACCCACCTAGGGGCCCCTTCGGTCTGGTCAGGAGCCCTCCAACCTGCTCATGGGCCCTTATGACCTGGCAAGGGACTGCGCTGGTCGCTTTGTCGCCCTGCCGACATCCTCAGGGATCTGTCGACTTGCACAGGGGCCCCTCCTTTCTGGCTAGGGGCCTATTCAACGTGTTCAGGGGGCCCTCTGACCCGCTCAGGGGCCCTTACGGTCTTGCCAGGGGCCCCTTTGACATGCACAGGGCTGTTTTAAACGTCCAAGGGGCCCTCTGGTCTTTCAGAGAGGGCCCTGGTGACCCTAAAGGGCCCATGAAGTGCTCTAAACTCTCTAAAGACCACGCTTCGCGTGGTAAAGAGCCCATTATACTGCGCTTCGCGCGGTCTCGTCGGCCCTTTTCGGCGTGCTACGCGCGCCGAAAAGGGCCCTCCTGGCCTCCAAGGGGGCGGCCGCCCCCGCCGCCCCCCCCCCCCCTTGGCTACGTGCCTGTTCCTACGCCTATGGTGTAGGCGCAAATGATAGCTTGGAATAGTTTGTGTAACATAGAAGGAACTATTGGCTGCTCGTTCACCAGGGTGGCGGTGCTGACGCAATCTAACGGTTTAGGACGTTAGTTTAATGAGAAGGTCGCTTGTTTGAAGGTCGCCTGCAGCCCACGCATCCTGCGTGTCTGTGGTAGAGACGCAAATTTCAGGACCACGGAGCCGGCGCTGGGCCCAAATTCAGGCCCGGCGTTCCTGAAGCTGTGTCTGAACTCAGGCTTGCCGGTCTCATGCCGGGCTCAGCACTAGTTATCAATTAAACAAAAACGAATGAAATATAAATAAATATTGGAAGTAGTCAGAACATACATGCTTAAAGATCATGATAAATTGAGAAAACAAAATATGGAACAGTAAAACACCATCATAACAAATAACAATGTCACAGCTTAAAAATAAAAGTGATAACTAGTACGACCTAGTAAGGAGTGGACACACCAGTGAAACTTAATAAATAAAACTACAGGGTCAATTCATGATCAATTCATCAGCTCAGTCACTGCAGCAGTGCGAGAGTCGAGTGCAGTCAAACAGAAACAACTACCTCAAATCATATTCTACTGGCATTACTAGTAACTAGGTGGGGTGGCATACAATTTTATATTTAGTCATCCCATTGCCCCAGGTCACCCTAAATTAGTTTGTATAACAAATAAGTACCTATGGAACAAAACCACCTACGTATATGATAATAGTTATTGTTAATACTATTGTAAATACATATTACTAAGAATATTTATTGATACATATTTACTATTTAGTTCCACATGAGAAAGGACATATTCAAGTCATATCATTTGTAGTTTTGGTAGTGATCAAATATTGTATTTTATGCAAATACAATTATAAAGGTGGAAAGACTGACAAACACAAACAAAAAACATTAAATAAATCTTAAGTGGCCAAGACCTATCCCAGAATGCAAACCTGTCTAGTTCCACTTCAACTTCTTATCACAATAGCTCCATAATGTATATATGGCCTTGCATAATTACACGTAACACCCTCCCCAACAACACCTTCAAAACCAATTTCCAAACAATGTGTTTTGATGAGTCACATTTGCGACGAATTCGCCAGGACTGGACCGTAAAATAATCACGTGCGTCAATTAAGCAGCAGATCGATATTCGCGAATGTGTCACTTTGACAGATATTCACAACTTCACACCTCAGAATCGCGACGCCTCAGAATTGCGTGAAGACAATTGTTCATGTTCGTATTCGAAAATAAGTTGTAGTATCAAATCCTAACCCTTGGGGCCAGTTCAAGTTTAAATATTTTTAAAGAAGTCCATCTGCCGAATCCTCAATATGTTGACATTTTCATTTTGGTGATTTTAAGTTATTTATGGTGATAAAGTTAGTCATTTCGGTGACGGGATTAATTGTGTGCGCCGTTTTGAGCTCAACGATTCACAATTGTCAAATACTTCAGCCGCCATTATGCGCAGCAGTGAAGTTGTACCAGGGTAATAGAAGAACAGTTGTACGGCCTTGACCTTGGCAGTGAAGTAGCTTTGTTTCTCTGAGCCCACTGCCCAAGGCTGTATAAATCTGTGTCAAGGCCGTATAAGAGTGGCTCTGTGCGTGTGACTGGCTTGGATGTTAGTTATAGATATCTTGGCTTGGATAATGAGAAAACCGAGGATACTCTGTAATTTAAACAGGTTGATTATTTTATTTTTATCATTCAAGATATGATTGTCACTCCCAATGTTTTTAGTACGTTTGTCATACTTAAATGTCCAGGGAAACTTGCCTTTTCCCCATTATCCTGTGAAGTATAATTATTATTTACTAATCCATGTCAACATTGATCAAATAGGTAAGTAGGTTGTAGTACCTCAACATTGTTTGTAGAAGCTATTACAATTACAACCCAAACATTGCATTGTGTGATGTTGAGTGATGAATGCATCATACTTATTACATACTTTTAAGCTGCTCGTTTGGACTTGCATGATCTATATATATATATATATATATATATATATATATATATATATATATATATATATATATATATATATATATATATATATATATATATATATATATCATGCTTCTTATTTGTATGCTGTTTATTTTTGCAAACCACCAAAGATGAAAGAAGTCTACTCACCTTGACCTGTTCCACTTTCCTGTTAGTCTGTTGTTGATTATTTATCTCAAGTTCTGACGTTTGTGGGATTTCTTTACTCCATGGTCCATATATATCCATTATTCATTGGTGTTTCAATGTGGTGTGTGTTAAAATGGTGCAACATTGCAAACTATAAATATTCCTGCTAAAAGATTTTAAGTGTAGAATGAAGTAAACATGCAGATTCCTAGCTGCCGAGTGCCGGGCCTGGCGGGTGCTGCCACATGTGGCCGGCCTTGATGCCGGTCCCAACTCATGCATGAGCGGTGGCGGTGCGGGGCCGGTTCCTGTTTTTTTGGAAATTTTTGCATCTCTAGTCTGTGGGCTGGTCGACGGAGGGTACACAATGTCACTTTTTAGGCCAGATTCTACTGGGTCCTGCAGCACCTCACTGCAGCTGAGGCCCGAGTGACAGTGCTAAGCCACCGGTAGTGTTGGCCGGCCGAGACGGCTGAGACGGCCGAGACGGCTGAGACGGCCGAGACGGCTGAGACGGACGCCAATGCAGCACTGGCTAATACAGATTGGACAAGAGGGGCAAGCGTTGCCACCTGACTAGCATTCAGAATAACTAAAAAACTAACAAGGCCATCGACGTGAAACTTTAAATTGTGTACAGCAATTCATCACCCGCTGTGCGAAATTGCAGTAATTTTGGCAGTTTTGTTTTAATGCAATACATTCAGGGATGTCTTTACACCAGAGTTCGCCATGGGCTTGGCTGGCCCTATGGGCCTGGCCTGGGCCTGAGCTGGGCCTGGGCTGGGCCTGGGCTGGGCCTGGGCTGGGCCTGGGCTGGGCCTGGGCTGGGCCTGGGCTGGGCCTGGGCTGGGCCTGGGCTGGGCCTGGGCTGGGCCTGGGCTGGGCCTGGGCTGGGCCTGGGCTGGGCCTGGGCTGGGCCTGGGCTGGGCCTGGGCTGGGCCTGGGCTGGGCCTGGGCTGGGCCTGGGCTGGGCCTGGGCTGGGCCTGGGCTGGGCCTCAACTATAAGGAAATCACTGGGCTCTGGATGGGCCTGGGCCTGACAATTTTGAAGTAATGCGCGCGTCGCACAAGCTCAGGTCAGGGCTCAAAAATATTTTAACCAGCAGTTCACTTACACAGCAACACACTGTTGCTGTGGCTGTAGTTTTTTTCTCTTTTTTTGGTTAGCATAATTGGTTCATTGTTTCACATGTATAGTATACAAGTAAATATGCTAGGATAATTATTGCAAATTTTGTGAAAGAATTATATGCTTAATCTGAACGGGCCGGACCGGGCCTGGGCCTCAATATTATGAATTTGACCGGGCCTGGTCCGGGCCTGGGCCTCAATATTATGAATTTGACCGGGCCTGGTCCGGGCCTGGGCTTGTTGTTCATGGGCCTGGGCCGGGCCGGGCTGGGGGTTGGTGGGCCCGTGACGAACACTGCTTTACACACAATTCTGGTGACAGTATCAGCCAAACTGTAACAAGTAGTTAGAACATTTTTTAAAACAAATACAAGTTATTTAATTTAACCATAGGATGTCAAACGACAAAGATATTTGTCCGCATAGTTTTTCTATAAAACTGTTTCGAAACTGTTTTGAAAATATTTTTCTCTCTCCTATTTTTACCTCCTTGAACTTGCTGTTGCTGATGTGCCGAATGGTTTTGGATTCAGAGTACAATGCTAAGGAGAACTTGCTACCTGATATCTGAAGCCACCATCCAGTAATGCAGCTCCCGTTCAACAGATGAGATTGTCTCCGATCTCATGCCAAACAGAGTTAGAGGATCTTTTGCGTATTCTTTTTCATCTTTTCATGTTCAAGAGACAAGTCACATTTCCTCTTGGGAGCCAATATTCGTCTTGAAATCGTCTTTTCTTTACATCTGCCTTTACTTCGTGCTAACAATACATGGTGGTTCCGCTGCCGTTTGTGACGAGCAGAAGACAGTAGGTAAGCTACAAAAGTTTAAAGCTGTCATGCTTTAGTCGTATATATGCCAACTTTGACAAACAAAAAGAAAGAACGCTTTTTCAACATTCAGCATCGTGCTTCAAGCATTGCCGTTCCCAACCAGCCCAACAACTCAGAACGTGCCACCACCACTGGAAGTCTCCATCTGAAACTGAGCCCACATCTCATCCCACTCCAGGCCACTCAACAGCCACCACTCGTCCTCGGCAGCCTCTCTGCAGCCTTCTCAGCTGACACTCTGAGGAACACCCCCCCCCCCCCGCTCCTATCCGCTCCTCTGGAGGCTGTTCTCTGGGCTT
This sequence comes from Chirona hameri, assembly GCA_036785665.1. Taxonomy (NCBI): domain Eukaryota; kingdom Metazoa; phylum Arthropoda; class Thecostraca; order Balanomorpha; family Balanidae; genus Chirona; species Chirona hameri. The sequence goes on along the minus strand of JAXIVJ010017873.1, from coordinate 16,497 downwards.
CGCCGCCATTTTGTGCGGCCTCGCCGGCGCCTGGTGCTGACAGGTCGCCGCCGCAGCCCGCGGCGATAGTGGCCAACTTCGGGCGTCGGATTACAGAATTAATTTCCTCCACCGCCAGATATCAGCGGGAACGGGGCGACGAGCGCGGCCGGCATTGCCTTCGCCGCCGCCGGAAAATGGGACGGCCGGCAGCCGCCCGCCCGCATCGGTCTGAGGCCGCGGTTGGTGTGGCGAACCAGCTGATAGGCGAAATGTATGGTGTCCGGACAATTCTTCGTCCAGCATTTCTTCGTAGTGCATTTCTTCGTCCGCAAATCTTCGTCTAGCGTTTCTTCGTAGCGCATTTCTTCGTCGCGCGTTTCTTCGTCTCGCATTTCTTCGTATCGGCAAATGAATATTTGCGGATGCGAAGAAATGCGAGACGAAGAAACGCGCGACAAAGAAATGCGGAGACGAAGATTTGCGGACGAAGAAATGCGGACGCAGAAATGCCCGACGAAGAAATGCGGGACGAAGATTTGTCATGGAATCGAAATGTATGGAACTGGTAGACGAGGGAAGAGAATATAGAAACTTAATTTTAAGATGTGTTTTTTTTTTGGTGGGGAAAATCACAGAAAATATAACATTTATAAATAATGCAAAAAATACTGACCTTTTTAAAGTAATTTTTGACCTGTCCTCTCTCGGCACTTACCTACCTGTTTTGACCTGGTACTGACCTGTTTTGACCTGGTACTGGCCTGTTTTGGCCTTTGACTGACCTGGGTTGACCAGGTTCTGTCACTCTGACCTGGTATTGACCTGTCCTACCTCAGCACTGACTTGCTTTGACCTGGTACTGACCTGTTTTGACCTGGCACTGACTTGTTTTAACCTGATACTGACCTGTTTTGACCTGCCCTCCGTCGGTACTGCCTGTTTTGACCTGGCACTGACCAGTTTTGACCTTTGACTGACCTGTTTTGACCTGTTCTCCCTCGGTACTGTACTGACCTGTTTTGACCTGCCCTCCGTCGGTACTGCTTGTTTTGTCCTGGTACTGACCTGTTTTGAACTTTGACTGACCTGTTTTGACCTGTCCTCCCTCAGTACTGTACTGACCTGTTTTGACTTTTGACTGACCTGTTTTGACCTTTGACTGACCTTTTTTGACCTTTGACTGACCTGTTTTGACCTTTGACTGACCTGTTTTGACCTGGTACTGCAACGTCTGTCTGCAGTCCTGCAGCAGCTGCTCGAGGGTCACCCCCTGCTCGGGGATGCGCAGATCCAGCAGACGCCGCAGCTCCTCGGGGTGGTGGAAGTCGATCACCTTCTCGTTGCGGTCGAACGTCTTCTGGATGAAGTCAAACAGGATGTCCACCACACTCTGAAGGAATTCCTTCGTTTCCGGGTAGCCGTCCGCGTTGGACGGCAGCAGATCTGTGCAGAGGGTAACACGTGTCAGGTCTGGGCAGTCCGCGTTGGACAGCAGCAGATCTGTGCAGAGGGTAACACGTGTCAGGTCTGGGCAGTCCGCGTTGGACAGCAGCAGATCTGTGCAGAGGGTAACACGTGTCAGGTCTGGGCAGTCCGCGTTGGACGGCAGCAGATCTGTGCAGAGGGTAACACGTGTCAGGTCTGGGCAGTCCGCGCTGGACGACAGCAGATCTGTGCAGAGGGTAACACGTGTCAGGTCTGGGCAGTCCGCGCTGGACGACAGCAGATCTGTGCAGAGGGTAACACGTGTCAGGTCTGGGCCGTCCGCGTTGGACGGCAGCAGATCTGCACAGAGGGTAACACGTGCACTGGCGGATCCAGGGGGAGGCATCAGGGGAAAATGCCCCCCCCCCCCACAGGAATATTGGGGAGGGAGGGCATTCAATACAAGTATGCCCCCCCCCCCCCCGCGCGTTCCCAATTTATCGTAAAATCTGTTAAAAAAAATGTATTTGCAGCAGTCAAAATCCAACTATCCACAGTCAAAAATCGCAAAATTTCGCGCCGCTTCGCGGCATGACACAACTTTCGTAATTGCTTATACATATTTGGAAAATGTGCAAATGAATTCCATCTGTGTCTGGCAGAGGCTCTCCTTGGCGGTAATTGCTGGCACTGGCGGATCCAGTGGGAACATCAGGGGCAAATACCACCTCCCCCACATAAATATGGGAGGGGCATTCAATACAAGTATGCACCCCGCGCGTTCCCTGCACTGAACATGAAAAACAATGATTTTAGGGGACAACTTCATGAAAACAGAAGTTTTTTCTCGAGTGATTGAATTCAAAGTTTGTATGTATCCATTTATTTCAATGATAGACAAAACAGCGCACCTGATGCAATTCAAGCAGCCCCGGTGACACTTAACCCGCGCCCCGCTGGTGGTGGGGGGGGGGGGGGGAGAATCTGCCCCCCCTCCCGGATTTTCTCAATAACTTGAAACTATAATAGATACCAACGTCAAACTTTCAGTACCTGATGCTGCATCAATTCTACGTTTTCTCACCAAATTTCAATGAAATTGATGTAGTATTTGGGGAGATAATGACGTTTTAATGACGTCATGTCATCCCATTTTTGGTGTAAAAACGATAAATGTTTGAACAATCGTTGAAAATAGAGTTTTGAAGCAAATTGAAGAAGAAGAAAAACGCAAAAAGAAAGGAAATTACATTTTCTTCAAAATGGCTATCTCGGATTTGCACAATTTTGTGTTTTTGACCCACAAAAATAAAATATATATTTCTTTTTGGAAAAAATCAACAAAATCAATTTTTGTGAATTTTAAAAGTGAATTTCTTAAGCTCGAATACCAAAATAAGGTGACCGGCCCAAATCCGCGGAGAAATAAAATGGGCGGTACCTTTTTGCCACAAAAAAATGCCTTCCCCACGGAGAGAGGCTGGATCCGCCAGTGAAGACGTGTGAGGTCTGGTTTCTAGTGTCTGATACGAGGGACAACTTTTTTTAAATGAACACTGAATCATACAAGAAAATTATCCGCCGGATAGTTCCAAATACCCTCAAGATGTTGCTGAAATTCAATCGTTGCAGTTGAATATAACTAAGCCCTCACTCTTTGCTCATAAGAGACGACCTTGGAGTTATTTAGTATGCACCAAACTTTGTCTGTAGAAGTTGGAAAAATCCTTCACCAATGCGAGCTTAATTTAACTTGATTTAAATAACACAACTTAGCACGCTATGTAATATTCCATTATCTGTGTCGTCCTGAGTAGGCACATGTCTCAGATCCCCAACCATCCGTCCATCCACATCCGAGTGGCGTGCTGAGAGACAGAATATGTCTGCCTGTCTGCCTGTCGCCGGAAGTGTCGGTCAGCCGGAAGTTGTCACGTCTTTCTCCCACGTCCACTTCCGGCGCCGCGGTGACAGCAGAAATTAAATCGCGGCCGGCGCAGTCTAGCGCGTAATTGGCGTATTTATATATGCGGGGATCTGCAATCAATGGGCCGAGATCCTCAATTAGGCCGGCAGGGGTGGCGCCCCCGCCCCGGGGAGGGAGGGGAGGGGAGGAAAGGGAGGGAGGAGCAGCTGCTACCGACTGGGTAAATACCCCGGGTATCGGCGACCGTGGCAGGGACGGCGGCGGCGGCGGTGGCGGCGGTAGTGGCGAAGATGGCACCTCCGCTCCATGAAGATGGCACTTCCGCTGCCGGCTGAAGTTATACTGGATGACACTGGACTGAAGGTTCGACGACCAAGGCTTGGCCTGCTCCCTTCAGGTCGCCAAAGCTTCACCCATTTCATTTGCAACGAATAAGATTCATCAACAGTTTTGCTTATCCTAGGCCTATGCGAACGTTTTGCATCTTCATGTGTGGGTTGACGGCAAATTTGCCTTGCAACCTCATTCAATATTCTACGTTCCGATAACCCGTCGCTTGAAATGGCTGAAAATTATGAACAAAATATGTCCTACCTGATAGGAACGGAGGACCATTGTGTTCCTAAGTTGTCGTTCAATGGCTTCCATCGTTCGACTTCCTCAACATGTTTTCTCATGTTTTTTGGAATTGTCTCGAACTCGGTCTATGACTGATCGGTCAACTCGGTTCGGTGACCTGTGTACCTATCGATCTATTATTTTGTAATATTCTCCTATCGATCTATTATTTTGTAATATTCTCCTATCGATCTATTATTTTGTAATATTCTTCTGAGCCTCAACAATCTGTTCTTCTACTGATTTGGAGCCTCGCCGAAAGAGCTTGCCCAAACCTGTACCTACTTCTGAGCCGTAAAGTTACCAGCCTCACCTTTAACCTAACCGCCCATAGTCGCACCACCTTACCCCCCCCCCCCTAATTCCTTCATATCACTGGAGGCTCTTCAGGAAGATCGGAAATCAGGATCGCTCGCATGTATCCATCGCACTGGAGGCAGGATGGTCGGAAATCAGGATCGCTCGCATGTATCCATCGCACTGGAGGCAGGATGGTCGGAAATCAGTATCGCTCGCATGTATCCATCGCACTGGAGGCAGGAAGGTCGGAAATCAGGATCGCTCGCATGTATCCATCGCACTGGAGGCAGGAAGATCGGAAATCAGGATCGCTCGCATGTATCCATCGCACTGGAGGCAGGAAGATCGGAAATCAGGATCGCTCGCATATATCCATCGCACTGGAGGCAGGAAGATCGGAAATCAGGATCGCTCGCATGTATCCATCGCACTGGAGGCAGGAAGATCGGAAATCAGGATCGCTCGCATGTATCCATCGCACTGGAGGCAGGAAGATCGGAAATCAGGATCGCTCGCATATATCCATCGCACTGGAGGCAGGAAGATCGGAAATCAGGATCGCTCGCATGTATCCATCGCACTGGAGGCAGGAAGATCGGAAATCAGGATCGCTCGCATGTATCCATCGCACTGGAGGCAGGAAGGTCGGAAATCAGGATCGCTCGCATGTATCCATCGCACTGGAGGCAGGAAGATCGGAAATCAGGATCGCTCCCATGTATCCATCGCACTGGAGGCAGGAAGATCGGAAATCAGGATCGCTCGCATGTATCCATCGCACTGGAGGCAGGAAGATCGGAAATCAGGATCGCTCGCATGTATCCATCGCACTGGAGGCAGGAAGGTCGGAAATCAGGATCGCTCGCATATATCCATCGCACTGGAGGCAGGAAGATCGGAAATCAGGATCGCTCGCATGTATCCATCGCACTGGAGGCAGGAAGATCGGAAATCAGGATCGCTCGCATGTATCCATCGCACTGGAGGCAGGAAGGTCGGAAATCAGGATCGCTCGCATGTATCCATCGCACTGGAGGCAGGAAGATCGGAAATCAGGATCACTCGCATGTATCCATCGCACTGGAGGCAAGAAGGTCGGAAATCAGGATCGCTCGCATGTATCCATCGCACTGGAGGCAGGAAGGTCGGAAATCAGGATCGCTCGCATGTATCCATCGCACCGGATTTTCCCTCCGGCCTCCCTTCAATGAGCGTCCCTCCGCTCGGTAGGGGCCGCTGGCTGGCGGGCGCCCGGTGACGCAGTGTCGCTGCTGCGCGGATGTTCGGAATGCCTTTGCAGGCGGCTGAGTCCGGAATGCGAGGGGAGACGGCAACATATTGCAGCGCTGTCAGCGCGGCGCTCATTTCGCCACTGCCAGATGGCGTCGATATTGTGGCTGCTGCCGGGCCGCGTCGGCACCACTCGCGCTGCTAGACGATTTGTTTACCGAACGGCGTCAAAAGAAAGATGAATGGTGGTAATATTGTTGGTGGTAGAGCGTGGCATGGGCATGTTTCAGCGAGCGTTAGCATGGGCACTGGCAAGTTTCACCGCGCATGGGCATTGGGCGTGGCTTTTGGCTGGCTGGGTGGTGATGCTGAGAGCTGGTGAGACTGTCAGACGTGGCATCCAGACGCGCACACTTCTGCTGCTGGACATCTTTGGGAATTTATGTAATCATGGCGGACGAAAAATTGCACACAATATGCAGTGCTATTGAAATGGGTTATAACCAATAGCGCCGCCACTTCCTGAAAGTTGGAGGGACAGAGGCATCCTAGTGTTCATTCAGAATGTCTGTATCCACATTAGATTTTCCCATGCAACGTCCAATGATAGGCGTAACGTTAAAATCCGAAATTGTGGGGGGGATGCGTCCGCCCGCTGTCAACGCCCATTGTTTTAGCCCCAAGTGTTTAAGATAAAATATGATAGGTATATTGCACATAGGTACATGTGTATAATTTGTGTGTAAAATATTGATTAAAATTCCGCCAATGTTGGGATTGTCTTCACCAACCAATGCGGACCCCGCGATACACCATAGATACTCTGATACTCTGTACAGATACTCTGTGCTTTGAAATTCGATGGTACACCAAGACCAGGGACCACAGCGCCTTCAAGATCTCATATCTTACCGAGCCGATGTATCCGAGCGAACGACACGAACAACCACTGCCGCCTGCCGGACTATTAGAGACATACCGTTGCCGCTTGGAGGCGACCAAGGTGACTGTGCCTGTCCGCGCCGTGCGTAAATGGAATCAGATTGACAGTAATGTCCGTGGAAACAGGAAGGCCAGCTCCTTCAAAAAGTGCGTGAAGGAGATAATTGATGTCGGAGCTCTAGTGCGATTGTCAGCGGGCATGACGGTGTGTGGTCTCAAATGTCGCTGTGTGACGACTCAGGTGGCGTGTACGAATCACTCTTTTAATCAGCAGTTTTATTATGCGCTATCGTATGTGCTCTTACCTGCAATTTTTGTATGCGTGTATTCGTGTATGAGTATTGACTATGATACGGCAGGATGCTATATATGACGCTGTGGGCTAACAGCCAATCACGTATTGGATACCACAAAGATCTGCAATAAATAAATACATAAATAAATAAATACCTAATGACTGGTGCAGCATGGCCGTCGGCTTCTGGCATGTAGACTGCACCGCAGTACTGATCTGTGATGCGGTGCAGTTTATTCTGACTTCTTCGGCTTCCCTTATATAAGATAAATACGTGAAACCATTTTTTCCCCAATTTTTAGATTTGTGAAAAATAGAAGAAAAAAAGTGACGAGTGAGCAACTTCGCATCTATTAAGAAATAATGAAAATGAGGTTATTCTCGAAAAGGACTGGAAAGGTGGCGTAAGCAATTCCAAACAAAAACAGTTAAGCCAGTAGACCTGTCGACCAGCATTCAGTGCTCAACCAGTCAAACACACAGCACTGTTATCAATTTGAACTAAGCTTGATAGTTGCGTTTCCTCACGTTTTAATTACGATTTATAGCAGTGGCTCTCAGCGGTACGTGTATGGTTATGGTATGGTTACCCCTTTGATGACCCGAATAACTCGTTACAACCTTTCTATCGCGCAGGCCGCATTTATCGGCTTCAAGCTATGCGGTACAGCATAACTTCAGGCGTGTACTACTATTGCCATCTAGGGACAGAATTATAAGTAGACATGTAAGCTGTTGCTAACTTGCTAGTACTAGCTACTTAGTCTAAAGCAACTTATACTATTAACTTAGACTAGTTACTTAGTATAAAGCAATGCTCCCAGCGTAAGATAACATGTAAACCAAAACTCAAAGCTGATCATCAGTTAGCATAAATTGGTTTTGATGCTCTACGATAGTGTGGTGACAGCGAAACAGAAACTGGAATAGATGCATGTGCATTGTGCTTCATCGTTAGACAAATCAGCTATCATTTCTCACTTAGCTGCTGAATAGTCATTACCCCAGCCGAAGGCTCCATTACCCCAAGTGGGGAAATTACCCCTTATTTGAGAATCACAGATATATAGTGTAGTTAGTCGTGACTAAGCCCCCCCCCCCCCAGTGCTAAAAATCCATCAATTGGCTGTTGTGTTTGTGAGGAAAAATAGTACTGCCTCGTATTTCTAATAACCTATGGCAGATCGTATATTACAAGCGAGTATATATCATCAAACTAGTTTTACCAACTCACACATTTCAAAGGAGATTCTGGAATAACAACCACCAAACAGCAGCGCCCAACAATTTCAACAATGAACGAGCCAGCGAGATAAAAGAGGCCAATATCGCATGTTTTCGCCGTATGCAGCGCCGGTTCGCAAGGGCGACTGCAGCCGCTATTGCCTGCGCATTTGGACCCTTATTGATCGGTGGTCACATCTGTTAGTCGGGGTTTAATTAAACGGGGTGGCGCGGTGGCCGGCTCCGGCAGAGACGGGGAGGTTCAGCACAGAGGCAGAGAGCTGCCAACGAGCAGAGGGCTGCTGTTTTGCTTCATATACAGAGGGAGAAAACAGATTGAGGCAGAGAAAACGGAAATATTTCAAGCGTCTGGTTTTCTTTTCCTCGGGATTTACACTCTTTGGATTCTGGGCTGCTAGGCAGTTATAGTTTCTTGTTCCGATTATGAAGATACAAAAACTGGACAATATTCCTGAAACGTATTTATAATATCTGTATTTAAGCAAAATCAAAGAAAATTGGAAAAATGATATGCTCATTGAGTAGAAATTTCAATTTCATATTGCCGGTAATATATCAGCCGTTTTAGTACGCAGCCGTGGCGGGCACTGCTGATCCGGGGAGACATGACTACAATATCGGTCACATCAATGCCCGGTCGCTGACACCCCGACTGGACGAAGTCAACCAGCTCCTGCAAAAACACCACATGGACATTCTGTGCGTGTCTGAAACTTGGCTCAAACCCGACGTGCTGGACAGGGTGCTGGTATTTACAGCATTCAGCATACTGCGGCACGACCGCAGTGTCGCCCGGCCGACAGCAGCCCGATCTTCTCAACCCGGACGGCCCTGGTGTTCGCGGCTTCCAGACCATCCTGAGTGATCTGAGTCTCGAACAGCTGGTCGACGAGCCTACCTACCTCCATCCGACACCGACACTGCTTGATCGGATCGTCACCAACGTGACGGACCTCCGGGACTCAATCCAGGTTCTCCCCGAGCCCGTGGCGGACCACCAGCCGGTGCTGCTCTGCGCTCCCGTCCCCAGAGAGCGCCGACGACCAATCACCACCACCATGCGACCGCGGAAACGCGTCAACTGGGACGCGCTCAACCTGAACCTGCTGCTCGCGGACTGGGAGCCGCTCCACGCCGCTGGCACCGTCGACGACAAGGTGGACGCGTTCATGACAGTATGGAACACCGCAGTCGATATCCACTGCCCGACCACCACCGTGACGTCACGCCGACCAAGCTGTCCGTGGCTGCGTGGCGACGCGCAAGTCTCCGCAGCCATGGAGGAGCGCGACCGCGCCCGCGAGACCTGGGAGCACTGCCGCACCCCGGAGGCACGCCGCATGTACCAGCAGTGTCGAAACAGAGTGAAGGGACTGATCACCCTCGCACGTTGCTCGTACCTGTGCAGTGGTCTGCTGAGCGAGCGGCGTAATTTTTTGCCTCAGGCAGTTCGCCTCAGGCAGTTCGCAATGCAGCCAGCGAGAGGGCGCGCCACACCCGATGACGACCTGAGCAACCGTACAGACGAACTCAACGCCCATTTCGCTTCCGTCGGACCTCGTATCGCGGCGGAGGCAGCGGCGGTGCGCGACAGTGCTGGCACAGCTCCGGCTGGACCGCGCCCGCACCGTGTCTGTGCCTCAGCCCTCTCCCTGTGCCCGGCCACTCTGCCGGAACTTTCAACGGCAATCGGGAAGATGAGTGCGTCGAGGGCCGTCGGTGTCGACGGTGTGCCTCTCCTTGCTGTAAAGAAGTGTTTCCCTGTAATCGGCTGTCATCTTATACACCTGGTCAACTCTTCTATATCGTCATGTACTTTACCTTCTTCCTGGAAGATTGCGCGCGTCATCCAGTGTTTAAGTTGGGCGATCGGTCTGACCTCAACAACTTTCGGCCCATTTATATACTCTCTGTACTGTCGAAAATCGCGGAGAAGGTCGTCTGCTCGCATCTCAGCTCTTACCTACTTGACAACGATGTAATGACGCCAATGCAATATGCTTACCGTCCATGCCACTCGACAGAGGACGCTCTGATCGACGCTGTTGAATGGCTGTGGCAAGGGCTGTCGACAACGGCCATGTCGCGTCGATTACAACGATCGACCTCAGCAAAGCCTTCGACGGTATTGATCATGGCGTCCTTCTCAGTAAGCTTGAGCAGTGCGGGGTGTCCTCGGAGTGGTTTAGGGTCTACCTGAGCGGTCGGAGACAGACGGTCAGCGGTGGCTCAATCACTCTACCCCTATCCCATGGGTGGCCCAGGGATCCCTAGTCGGTCCAATCCTCTTCCTCATTTTCATCAATGACCTACCCAACTTCCTTCCCCACGGCCGCCTACTATCCTATGCCGACGACACCCAACTCCTTGACTCCGCCACTCCTGATGTTGTCGGTCTCTCCAACTTCAAAGCCCGGGTCGAGGAGTCCATCCAGTGCATACAAAACTGGTTCCAGTCTAATAGCTTCAAAATGAACCCCCACAAAGACAGACTTCCTGCTGGTTGGCACCAAACCCTCCCTTAAAAAAGACCAACAACTTCCACATTACTACTTCTGGCACAGATATTCACCCATCATCTTCAGTGAAGGTACTGGGTGTAATCTTCGACCAACACCTCACCTGGGAACCCCATATCCTCTCAATTGTTCGGCGCTGCAACGCAATCCTCGTGTCCCTCTTCAAAACTCGGCACCATTTCACTCCTGAGGTTCTGAAGCCCCTAGCCCAAGTTCACGTCTTTCCGCACATCCTCTACTGCCTGTCTGTCTGGGGTGGAGCGGCCGAGTGTCACTTAGGTAGAGTGCAGAGAATTATCAACTTCGCTGCCAGGCTTGTGAGTGGTGCTCGCCGCTGCGACCACATATCTCCTGCTCTTGAAGCACTCGGATGGCAGAGAGTCGCGGACATTGTTCGCCACCGTGACTGCCTGAACGTGCACAGGGCGCTGCATGTCAGCGAGTCGCCGCACGCTCTGCGTGCTCTATTTGTGACGCGTGCCGAGTCTTCCCAACGCCAGACTCGAGCTGTTTCGGACGGCGTTGGCTCACTCCATCTGCCTCGCGTCCGGCTGACCGCCACTCAGCGGCAGTTTCCGTACCGAGCTGCCGCCGCATGGAACCGACTGCCAGCGGCAGCCGTCCATGCCCGCTCGCGCCGCGCGTTCCTGACTGCTTTAAATCGCTGATTGACTGTATCGACTGTATCTGCTGACTATATCGCTTTCACTGTGTGTATGTGCTGCATCATGAGCCATGTTAGCTATGACTAGGTGCAGAATACCCACTATGTGGACGCTCCTTGTAATACATGAACTTGAACTTGAACTTGCTCCCCGTCAAATATTCGCCTAAAAAACAAATAACGCTCTCCACGTGAAACTTGGTGTACTTTCTCCGGCATTAATATCACGTCCGCTATGTCAGTCTGAATCAATTGTGTGGCTTTTCGATACATTCAGTTTATTGAAGTCAATATACGCAAGTTAAGTCAGAAAAACAGCTTAACTTCTTATAAATGTACAAAGTTGAAGTTTTAAGCAAACCACAAACAAATAAAAAAGACAGCAAATTACATTTGCTGCATCACTTTTATTTCTGAATTTAAAAAAGTAACTCCATATTTTCATATTTTTAATTTATTTAACTTTAAAACGGGTATATTTTGTAGGAACACGTGTGAAGTCACTGAACAATGGATGTAAACATGAAAAAAAAACTTTAAAAAAAAACACCGAACTGGTGTAAAATGTGTTTTTAGATTATGCCATTTTCAATTTTGACCTCATCTGACCTGACGTTGACCTAACTCTATAAGTGCCCCTGACATGAGGATAATATGTCAAAATGGCTATCGCTATTAAGTCTTCACCACGCCTTACTGTTTCGTAAATGTTGACTTGCTGGCGATGGGGAGCCAAGACTGTCGCATCGTTTTTGAACAAAATATACTGGGCAGTCAATATACTTCAGGCATTCTGTGCTCCAAGAGCTCGTCTTGTCACTGGACATGTTATGGGTACATTTTGTCCAAGACTGCGAAAATATTTGTATTACCTGAATGACTGATATAGAAAGGGAGTGAAGTGCATTCTGACTATTGCAAATTGACGGACTTAAGCACCAATAAATCAGAGCTGATCTGATAACTTGAATTGGTGGGAGGCTGTGTGTGTTACCTAAGGTATGCCCGCAGTGCCGACACATAGGATACCTTGTGGAATGGCAAGGCCATTTATAACTTTCACTCAAAGGTGATGAGATTTGCAAAAAACGCTAGCAAAGCTGTTAAGTTATTTTCTAGGTTTAAAAAATGAGACATTTTAACGATATGATTATATTGCTGGGCTACATTGCTTTTGGTGCACGACACAGGTGCATCATGACAATACTTTCTCCCGGGTGCCTTTGGAAGGACGCTGACATCATATTGGTATCGTTTGGACATTATTCATGGCTCGTGACTTCATCAGCTGGCCCCCTAAATGACTCTACAGGGCGACAATTAACTGTTTTACGGCCTCTCGTGTTCCCGTTATGAATGCGGAAAACAAAATATAACAGCAAGGACAACTGCTTTAATGATTTGGCATTTATTTATTCGCTCCTAAATTGTACCGAAATCCAAAATGGACGGGAAAAAATGTAGCGCGAATGTGTGTAAGTAGTCCAAAAAAAAACTGCCATTTGCAGGCATAGGAAGACATGAAAGTGCTATTCGCCAGATCTTAGGCTTTCTGTCGTAAAATAAACTTAGAGGGAAGAGTTTCATCTTAGACCATGATTTCTGGTGGCACAAGTATCCAACTTATAATTGGTTTACATATCTCCTATTGTTGAATGCAATACTGTTTGAGATGGAACTCATTTCAATTACTGTTCCGATTTAATATGGTCGACTAATTTGGTTTGTTTGTCAACATTTCAAATATCACAAGCGTTTGTCGACATGGTTCTTAACAACATTCATTTGCTTTGTGATGACTTGCCCCATGCAGCCAGATTCACTGTGCTTGCCACAAATTACGAAAGCTTATACTTTGGCAATATCCTGTCTGAACTCAAGGAGTTATGTTCTTGAGTTCAGAGAGGGTACTTATAAAGCAAGCGTGGGCGCCTCGCTGGACAACAGTGACAGGCAAAGCCTCAGACTCAGGTTCCACTGTCTCAGACAAATTATGACAGCCTGGTAGAACCGTTATGGAGGCTCAGCAAGCAGAGCAAGTCACTGGAAAATCCCGGCAGAGGTGAAAATTCACGGTCCAGCAACGTTCAAATTGCTTATAAAACGGGTGATCTGAAACGTGTCCGAAAACATTCGCAAGTGATATAACGATCGCTACATTATTCTAGAAAGTGTGGCAGCAATGCATATCGCGTTATGGCAAGAGCTGTGGCGTTAGTACTCGGTAGGATATATGTTAGCCGCTTCTGTCACGAATTATCCGTTGCATGTCATTTCTTTTCACATCGGTCGCGAGCAAGGTCCGGTGACGTCAGATGGCGGGGCGGACCGTGCCCTGGTATGTAAGACACGTAAAACGTTCGCTTTTAAATTCCGCTGGCTACCAGGCATTGTGCGATCGGATGGTGGGGTCAGAGCCCGCGCAACAAGCTCTGCTTAGCGCGGGGCCTGACCTCGGAAATCCGTCCATTCAAAAGATTGGGTCTAATTTTTATCAAAGATACAATCCACAGCCGTTTGTAAAATGTGGGAAAATATGATGCATTCGTCTTCCAAAAACAAAGCAATAGTCAAATGCTGTAATTACCCATTGAAAGGCCAGGAACATATTAAGGTACTGAGATGACTGATATCTCAGAATAAAATGTTATTCTGGTCCTCACCGACTGCTGATTACCATTCCACGTCCTACTGCCGGACATCCAAGAGGCTCTGCAGCAGAGCAAGTAGAGCTACTAGGCTGGCCACTTCTAACAACCGAGTTCGGGACCCACCACAGATCCCTGTCCTTCCCACCCCTGACCACTACAGTGACCTGAGGCTCACCTTCCCACTGACCTGACCACTACAGTGACCTGACCTGACCTTCCCACTGACCTGACTTCCCACCCCTGACCACTACAGTGACCTGACCTGATCTTCCCACTGACCTGACTTCCCACTGACCTGACTTCCCACTGACCTGACCACTACAGTGACCTGACCTGACCTTCCCACTGACCTGACTTCCCACTGACCTGACCACTACAGTGACCTGACCTGACCTTCCCACTGACCTGACTTCCCACTGACCTGACCACTGCAGTGACCTGAGCCTGACCATTCACCTCGACCCACTGCCGTTCGCCACTACCCCCTCCCCCCTCCCCCACCCCCTACCCCTGACCACTGCCGCTCAATACGGACACGCAGATTGTAGACAAACAATCCGTAATATCTAATCGCATTACGTCATCGCCAGCCGCGTCGGCCCGGGGTCGCCTGAGGCTAATCACGTGCGAGCACAGCTGAGTGGGGCGGGATTCCCGGCAGGGTTCCGGTCCGGGAGATCTGCCGGCCCGCACAGACAGGGGGCGGGGGTCATAGGCTGCTGACCGCGGCACAGATCAGAGGGCGGCGCGGAGGACACAGAGGGTCGAATCTACACTTGCATGGCGCGCCAGGTTTATCGCCCAGTGGGAGATATCATTAGTGTGAGATTGTGAGATTAGTGTTGTGATACATTTGCCGCGCTTTCGGTGCTGCGTTGGGTTTCGGTCTTGGATGTCCGGGGATTTTACACTAAACCGATCGATGCATGCAAGGGAATGGCTGGAATTCCTATTCCCCTCTCGTACATGTATACTCATGGCACATTCAGACTGGTTATTGATTCAACTCTGATTCTATTGGAATCGATTGTTCATTTTGTAATCAAATGTGAATCAATTTAGCATGGACGGTTTGTACTTTTGAGTCGTAGATGGACCTTAACCCAGTTTAAAATTTAAATAATGATTAATTGAAGCAAAAGAGCGCATTTCTGGAATTCCTAATCCCCTCTCGTACATGTCATAAACCTCTTGTCATAAGTGAATTTAAATTGAATTAACTGGGTCGACAGGTCAATAACTTAACGGGATATCGGCTCAAGTTATATTTCAAAAATGCATATATGTTAATGGATTAACGGGTGAATCCTCTTATCCTTTATTTCTTGGAACTCCTCCAATGCATACACACTGCCAGTCTATGTATTGGAATTATTCTTCCAACCACATTCACCCGATGCCATACGGCAACGGAAAAGGTCTTTCATTTACGTACGTAAAATGCCTTATTCCTCTCAGATTGTTTCGCGCTTCGGCGAGCCAGCACCAAAGACATCTGCCGCTTTCCTGGGGGCTGCAGTAAGCGCCACTTACCCGGTACCGTCGTCCGTCGTGGCCGCGGCCTTTCGAGACGCCGTCTCTCAGTTTGTCACAATTCTCGACGCTTCCGGACCAATCTGAAAACGCTTTTAAATCGTTCAAAACGTCGATAGACGTTAATCGGTTCAGCGGAGCCGTCTGTTGGGCAGAGCTAGAAACAGAGGGCTGCTGCGCGACAGAGGAGCGGGGGCGGGGGAGGGGAGGGGAGGGCGAAATAAGCCCGCTCCCCGCGGCGGCAGAGGTAAGCCCACTCTTCGCGAGTGAGGTAAGCCGCCTCGTCCCCGGCGACAGACAGAAGCTCGAGATAAGGCCTCGGGGCTCGGCTGGCCCGGTGCTGATGAGAGGATGAGGGCACGCGAACTGTGTGTTTGTGGTGGCCGGTGTCCACTGGCTAGTGACGGCTCCCGAGCTTTGAAATCGGATAGATTGCTCGATAAAACTGAGCTCAACACGAAATTAGGCATATTTTGGTTAATGTTTCATAAGAAGAAAGGGATTTGCGATAGATACGTTGACATCGGAGGATGAAAGAATGCATAGCAACCGAAGATAAAGGTATTTTTGACACCGGAGATCTTAGACAAGAAAAATCGCCGATTTATCAGGGAAACATTTGTGAAATTTGGCATGAACTAACTTTTTGTGCCATTATCTGGTTCTAAAATTGCTCAATTTGTTCATGCTACTGAAGCGATGGAGGGTGACCATTTATATTTTTATATTATTTGTAAACTTCCAATACCATCTCGAAAAGCCTGTCCATCTAAGGTATTTATTATGCTAATAATGCGATAACACGGAAACCGAAGTGAATCGGATAACAGTGGAAATGTAAATTGATGACGAATGTTAAATCGTAAATGTTCACGAATTATATTACAAGGAAAACCGGAATAAAGTTTCTTTACCGAGGGGATGCCTTCGGTCAACTGGGGGGGGGGGGGGGGGACCATGTACATATAAACGGCTTACCGTAGCCATGGTTTTCAGTGGCTTATTCCTTCGCAACTACTCAGTTCTGTTGCTTAAAATTTACACACAAAAACGTTCATGGTCATGTCGTATATAAATATTGTATACAATCTATGTATAAGCGGCTTACCGTAGCCATGGTTTTCTGTGGCTTATTTCTTCGCAACTACTCAGTTGCTGTGTCTGAA
>JAXIVJ010017872.1:0-24927 GCA_036785665.1 Chirona hameri | reverse complement strand
AGGGAGGCAAAAATGACCGCTGTTTGCCACCCCCCTCCGCAGGATTTTCAACTGGGGCGGAAGGGGGGTACCCTCGAGCTGCCGCATTCCACCGCCCTGCCGCTGAGCATGTCGGCCAGGGCGATCAAAGCAGCCAGTGCAGTCCCTGGCCAGGTCAGCAAGGACACTCTGGAACAAGCTCGAATGGGGCCCGAACACACAAGAGGGGCTTCTAGGAAGGTCATAGGAGTCCCTGGTCAGACCGTGAAGCGTCAGAGCACGTAGAGATCCCAAATGAAGATTAAATCAACAAAGAGGTCATAACTCCACAATAAATATTAAAAGCGGAGCTGTTCGGGTATATTGTAAACACCTTCGTCAGGGTTGCTACACAATATACCCGTCGAAAGCTCTCCGATTTAAACTTTTCCTGTAGAGTAAGCCCTCTTTGTATTATTAAGTATAATCTCTACCCACCCCCTTTTCACTCATGTCTTTTCACTTCACGGATCCGCAGATGGTCCCTGAACAGGTCGGAAGGGCGTTGAAAAAGGTCAGAGGGGGCCCTAGGCGATTTGAAGGGACATTGGGCCGTTCTAACAGTAAGGAATACAGTTGTCCAGGGAATAAAACTCAAAATTTTCGCGAGCGCTGCCGCGGAGAAATTTAACTACAAATTCAATTATATGCGGGTTAGGACAAAAAAACGGCCCGTTATCTCGGCCGCATTGATATGCTTATGTTGATACTTTCCTAGGTGTTTTGGTGTTTGCTATGGTGTCTGTTCGTATGTTATGTGTTATGTGTTATTGTATGTGTTTCTTGTGTTATGTATTTTCTATGTTGTTGCCACCTACCGTCTGTTAAAAAATACACCTTCTTAAGCCAACAGTTCGCGATTTTACAAGTGGCATTACAGCCAACGGCCTTCCCTATGTTAACGTCCTGGTACAAACAGTAATGTTAAACAGTGCTGCTATACCTTGGCAGTCCAAGTGGGTAAACGTAGCCTTATTATTAGCCAACTATAAACAGCGTTAAATTATATGACTTTATTCTGACCTATGGTGCACTGTCTCGATCTTTATTGAAGCTGTAGAGTGACATTTACGTCCCCGGTATTAGGAAATTACCGACTGGTCATATAAGGACTATCATCGATAGAAGAACTGGTAAACAGCTGTTAGTACTCCGTCGTAGTCTGGAGAAAATGTCGTTTATATTGATTTTCGTAATCGCATAGCTTAGAAGTGACACTAACCCTCCCCATCAACTAGACGAGTCTGGATGAGTATTTCTGCAGTTCTAAGTATCCAGTAACGCCTGTGGCGGCAGATAGCAGTAAATACAGGCTCCAGAAGAGAGCAGTAAGATAATTCGATTTACTATGGCTGATAATACCCACAGTCAGAGCCGGATAGGAGAGTTAAATAAGTATTGAGCTTTTAGAAGAGGCATGACGGCTTGTGTGCCCGATTCCCATATTGAAAATCAATCAGAGCGCGGCGAAACATGTAACGAAGGTACTCTTGAAAATAATTGTCCAGGCCGAGTGACATCGACTGCCGTCCACCGTCCAACGGCTGCCATCAGACCAGGATATCGTCTGGCCTCCAGACCGAGTGATATCGTCTGGCCGTCCAGACCGAAGTGATATCGGCTTGGCCGTCCAGACCGAGTGATATCGGCTGGCCGTCCCAGACCGAGTGATATCGGCTGCCGTCCAGACCGAGTGTGACATCGGCTGGCCGTCCAGACCGAGTGACATCGGCTGGCCGTCCAGACCGAGTGACATCGGCTGGCCGTCCAGACCGAGTGACATCGGCTGGTCGGCCAGGTATCGCGAGGTGAGTATCGAGCTGGCCGCATATCACAGGGAGGTTACAAGCAGAGTTCGTCACGGGCTGGGCCGGCCCTATCGGCCATGGCCGGGTCTGGGCTGGGCCTGGGCTGGGCCTGGCTGGGCCTGGGCTGGGCCTGGGCTGGGCCTGGGCTGGGCCTGGGATGGGCCTGGCTGGGCCTGGGCTGGGCCTGGGCTGGGCCTGGGCTGGGCCTGGGCTGGCTGGGGCTGGGCTGGGCCTGGGCTGGGCTGGACTGGCCTGGACTGGGCCTGTGCTGGGTCTGGGCTGGGCATCGGGCTGGGCATGGGCTTGGCTGGCCTGGGCTGGGCCTGGGCTCTGGGCGCGGCCTGGGCTGGGCTGGGGCTGGGCTGGGCCTGGGCTGGGCCTGGACTGGGCCTGGACTGGCCTGGGCTGGGTGTCTGGGCTGGGCATGCGGCTGGGCCTGGCTGGGCCTGGGCCTCTGGGCCCTGGGCCTGGGCCTGGGCCTGGGCTGGCCTGGGCCTGGCCTGGGCCTGGCCTGGGCCGTGGCCTGGACTCTGGGCTGGCCTGGCCTGGGCTTGCGGGCCTGGGCTCGGGCTGGGCCTGGCCTGGCTGGCCTGGGCTGCCTGGCCTGGGCTCTGGGCTGGGCTGCAGGCTGGGCCCTGGGCTGGGCCTGGGCTGGGCCTGGGCCTGGCCTGGGCTGGGCCTGGGCTGGGCCTGGCTGGGCCCTGGGCTGGCTGCCTGTGCTGGGCCTGGGCTGGGCCTGGCTGGCCTGGGCTGGGCCTGGGCTGGGCCTGGGCTGGGCCTGGGCTGGGCCTGGGCTGGGCCTGAGGGCTGGCAGCCGTGGGGCTGGGCTTGGCCTGGGCCTGGGCTGGGGCCTGGGCCTGGCTGGCTGCGGGCCTGGGCTCTGGGCTGGGCTGGGCTCTGGGCTGGGCCTGGGCTGGGCCTCGCTGGCTGCCTGGGCTGGGCGCTGGGCTGGGCTGGTCTGGGCCTGGGCTGGGCCTGGGCTGGCCTGGGCTGGGCCTGCTGGGCCTGGGCTGGTGGCCTGGGCTGGGCCTGGGCTGGGCTGGCTGGCTGGGCTGGGCTGGGCCTGGGCTGGGCCTGGGCTGGGCCTGGCTGGGCCTGGGCTGAGGCTGGCTGGGCTGTGCTGGGCCTGGGCCTGGGCTGGGCCTGGGCTGGGCCTGGGGCTGGGCCTGGGCTGGGCCTGGGCTGGGCCTGGGCTGGCTGCGCTGGGCTGGGCCTGGGCTGGGCCTGGGCTGGGCCATGGGCTGGGCCTGGGCTGGCCTGGCTGGGCCTGGGCTGGAGCTGGGCTGGGCCTGGGCTGGGCCTGGCTGGGCCTGGCTGGGCCTGGGCTGAGGGTCCTGGGCTGGGCCTGGGCTGGGCCTGGGGGCTGGGCCTGGGCTGCGGCCTGGGCTGGGCCTGGGTCTGGGCCTGGGCTGGGCCTGCGGCTGGGCCTGGCTGGGCCTGGGCTGGGCCTGGGCTGGGCTGGGCTGGGCCTGGCTGGCCTGGGGCCTGGGCTGGGCCTGGGCTGGGCCTGGGCTGAGGCCTGGGCTGGGCCTGGGCTGGGCCTGGGCTGGGCCTGGGCTGGGCCTGGGGCTGGGCCTGGGCTGGGCCTGGCTGGCTGGGCTGGGCCTGGGCTGATGGGCTGGCCTGGCTGGGCCTGTGCTGGCCTGGGCTGGGGCCTGCTGGGCCTGTGCTGGGCCTGGGCTGGGCCTGGGCTGGGCCTGGCGCTGGGCCTGGGCTGGGCCTGGGCTTGGGCCTGGGCTGGGCCTGGGCTGGGCCTGGGCTGGGCCTGGGGCTGGCCTGGGTTGGGCCTGGCTGGGCTGGCTGGGCTGGGCTGGCCTGGGCTGGGCCTGGCTGGGCCTGGGTGGGCTGGCCTGGGCCTGGGCTGGGCCTGGGCTGGCTGGCCTGGGCTGGGCCTGGGCTGGGCCTGGGCTGGGCCTGGGCTGGGCCTGGGCTGGGCCTGACTGGGCCTGGCTGGGCCTGGGGCTGGGCCTGGGCTGGGCCTGGGCTGGGCATGGGCTGGGCCTGCGGCTGGGCCTGGGCTGGCAGCTGGCTGGGCCGTGTGCTGGACTGGCCTCCTGGCCGGGCTGGGCCTGGGCTGGGCTGGCTGGGCCTGGGCTGGAGCCTGGGCTGGGCCTGGCTGGGCCTGGCTAGACTGGGCTGGCCTGGCTCTGGTGCCTGGGCTGGGCCTGGGCTCTGGGCCTAGGGCTGGCGTGCCTTGAGGCTGGTGCCTGGCTGACCTGGGCTGAGGCCTGGCTGGGCCTGGGCCTGGGGCTGGCCTGGGCTGGGCCTGGGCTGGGCTGGCTGGCCTGGGCTGAGCCTGGGTGAAGCCTGGGCCTCTGTCTGGCCGGTGGCTGGGGCCTGAGGCCTGGTGAGCCTGGAGGGCTGCAGGCCCTGGGCTGGGCCTGGCTGGGCTAGTGTCTGGGCTGGGCCTGGGCTGGGCCTGGCTGGCTGGGCTGGGCCTGGGCTGGAGCCTGGGCATGGAGCCTGGGCTGAGGGCCTGGGGCTGGGCCTGGGCTGGCCTGGGCTGGGCTGGGCTGGGCCTGGCTGGGCCTGGGCTGCTGGCTGGGCCTGGCTGGGCCTGGGCTGGCCTGGCTGGGCATGGCTGGGCCTGGGCTGGGCCTGGGCTGGCCTGGCTGGCCTGGCTGTGCCTGGGCTGGGCCTGGCTGGCCTGGGCGGGCTGCTGGCCTCTGGACCTGGCTGGGCCTGGGCTTGGCCTGGGCTGGACCTCAACTTTAAAGAAATTATCGGTCTCTGGAGGGGCTGGCTGAGAATGTTGAAGCTCAGGTCAGAGCTGAAAAAATATTTCAACCAGCAGTTCACTTCCACAGCAAACACACTATTGTTGCGGCTGTGGCTTTTTTGTTTGTTTTTGGTTAGCATAGTTGGTTCATTGTTTCACATTTATAGTATACAAGTAAATATGCTAGGATAGTGATTGTAAATTTTGTGAAAATATTTATATGCTTAATCTGAACGGTCCGGACTCGGGCCTGGGCCTCAATATTATCAATTTGACCGGGCCTGGTCCGGGCCTGGGCTTGGTGTTCATGGGCCTGCGCCGGCAGGGCTGGGGGTTGGTAGGCCCGTGACGAGCACTGGTTGCAAGTAGCTAAGTCCAAGACTGCGGGTGCCGGAAATGGTGGCTCAGGAATGGAAAATGGCCCGATCACGTCCCGCATGTGCTTATCGATAACGCTGCCCGATACTAATTTGAGTCATAATCAACCTCATGCCAATACCTACGAATACTTCCTGATACCGATACCGATACCGACAATACTATTTTGCTAAGATATGGCATCTCTAATTGTGCCATTTTGGCATTGTCAGAGCTTACTTATGCACTAGATGTTTCATGTTGTTGAGTTTTGAGTATGCACGCCTTTATTTAAAGGTTTGCTCTGGTTGACGTAGATGGGAACAGAAAAATATCGTTGAGTCATTGCCTGAAAATCGCATAGAACCCCGATCAGCAACGCGCGAGTGGCTAAAGTTATCCGATTCCAGATAACTTTAGCCACCTCGGAATTCTAAAAATAACAACTTTGAATGCACATAATCTCAACTCTGCAACCACCATGCAATAGCACCAGGCTGTCTCCAATTTTGCCTCATACATATTTTTACTTGTGGGCATTAATAAAAACAGGGCCCACCACCAAAATGTCCCAAAAGTATACTAAAGTTACCCTGAATGGCGGGTACCTATCTGAGAGTTTTTGCGTTCCTGAAGCTCTTCAGTCTCCTTGCATTTTGACCTATTTCACCAATTACCTTTTTCCAGTTATGATTTGTTATGCTAAAAATGACACGGTTATTGAACACTCAACAGGTACGTTTGTTAACCCGCCATTGACTGGGGGGCGTTTTTAGCCCCCCCCCCCCCCCCCACATGACAAACTTTCGCAATAGCTCAGAAACTAATACCTCTATCGACATGAAACTTCAGGTACCTTCTTCTGCATCCATTATACGTCTTCTGTGCGAAAATGAAGAAATTTCGTCGAAATGTTTCGAAATATAGAGAATTTAGTGACGTCACTACACACGAGTTTCACACAAAAATCAGCTAAACTTTAGCAGACCGTACAAATGCCATATTTGAAGCAGAATGCAATCGAAAAACGCCAAAAGATAACAAATGGCGAGGGCTACAAAATGGCTATCTCGGATTTTGTTTTACAATTTTCGTTTTTGCCCCCTAAAAATAAAAAAAATACATATTTGCAATGCCCTCAAAATCTACATTTTCGAACATTTAAACAAATCGGAAGGTATGTTGAAGAACCACCTGTTTACAATACCCAAACCAAATTTAAAAGCAATATCTGTTTTTTTGACGGGCGTATCGCTCCCTAAGTATGAGCAACTCATGACGTTATATTTTGAAATTGCGTTTTTTGTCTTTTAATGACCAGATACAAACAAATAAATGCCAGCACTGTATTTCTGAGACAAACCTGGTCTAGACACATGTCTTTTTTATTCAAATTTATCCATTTCAAATTTTGACCTTATTTGACCTGACCTATGGTGTCAGATTGTGAAAATTACTGCTACTATCGAATTACACGTGTAAAATAACCCATACAACATGTGTCGCATGGCTTTCGTCGACCGGTGACCCTTTGTGACCTGACCATGACCTTGACCTTTGCTTACAATTTCACTTTTGCTTATGCAGGATATGTATTATACCTTTGAGAGCACTATGTGTGATAATAGTCGCAATCTAGGGCTTTGGATGGAAAGTATGGCTCAAAAACTCAAATATCTCAATTTTATCTTTGACCTGACCGTGACATGACATGTGCCCTTATTTTGACCATTTCGTGTATGCTTTGGATGCGTCTCATTGAGAGCTTTTGATTGCCGCCTTGCGCGTCTCACTGCGATTATTGGTTCGGAAGATAACCAAGGGGTGAAAAACGCCCCCCCCCCTCTCCCCCAGCCAATGGCGTTCGGCTGAGACCCCAGCCAAACGGTTACGGTACATGCGGTTACAGGCGGTTACAAAATTCGTTTGCTGCGGTTACGGGCGGTTACGGATTTGAGCCTTACGGTTACGGGCGGTTGCGGATTTGTGTCCTACGGTTACGGGCGGTTACGGATTCGATCCCAGCGGTTACGAGCGGTTGCAGTTGCTTTTTTTAAACCGTGTAACTGTACACCTCTAAACATCAGGTACCAGATTTGTCATCTTAGCTGATATAATCAGCGAGCAGCGAGGAAGCATCCGTGGACTTCCAGCAGACATTTCCATAGCTGAGGTGAATAGACCGATCTTTATTACGTCCAAGCTATTTTCCTTTGTTCTTGAGTTTCGCAAACTATTTTTATCCATATTTTGAGTGCAGGACGTTCATGAGAAAAACTGACAAGACAAAACATCAAATGAATTTATGTTTTAGCGTATTGGTCAAAGTTGTATGTTGTACGATGACCTCCGGCCATTCAAATACTATCTTACACCATTTGCATTTGATAAGCACGACACATAGAATACATTTCACAAACTCGCTATGAAAGGTGGCTGAGTATTTTACTGACCCGGTTTTCAATCCTTCAACGCCTTCCTGTTGAGCCTTGTGCATTACCTCTTCAATGATGGCCCTTTCCTCTGCACTCAACTGACTGAGGTCCACACCAGAAGGCGTCCCTGCAACACAGTAAGCACAGCAGCGAGTTACAAAACTGACTGAGGTCCACACCAGAAGGCGTCCCTGCAACACAGTAAGCACAGCAGCGAGTTACAATATGTGACGATCTGGCTTGATTCACCCATGGATTTCCGGTCACATCCATTACTAGACAGAGACCGTATACACCAACAGAGCAATGGACTCAGAAAATGTGATGTAATTCCTCTGGCATCTGGTCATCCCGTTTCCAAATAATGCAAATTGTGTACAGTGTTCACTAAAAACACTATACATCTTAGAATCTGCATCAAATTCGATGTTTTTTTATAAATTGTATGGTAAAAACTAGGTAACTGCTGCTGCCGTTGGAACAAAACAAAAACAAATCTTCAAATATTGCTTATTTTACCAGAAATATGACATAAGTGAGGTGTTTTTATTAGCATAAAAGAGATGGCTGGCTCTGCCTCAGCCAGTCCTGCAGAAAGTACGCGGTGACAACACCGCGCATTTTGAAATGTCCTTGCGTGCAGAAGAGGTCATTTCATGAAAAATGTGGCTACCGTGGGACTTCTACCACCTTTATAAGCACGTTTTACTATGTAGCTCAATTATTCTGGGACAAACCCGCATAATCCCTTTAAGACCATGAAGGAGAAAAGAGAAACATGTCAATTTCTTGACAGCTAAGATGACAAATCTGTCGTCCAAACAAATGTCATATTCGCTTTTTTTAGCCCAAAATACCCCGCATAGACAAATGTCCAGACATTTTTGCAAGGTGACCTATTCTGCTTAAAAGGATTATATGTTAGAGCATATAATTAGGCGGCGAAAACATCAACATAACAAATTGCGCTCAAACAACGTCCCAGGGCAAAGAATCTAAAAATGCATGTTTTCTCCCCATGTTTTGCTATCTGTATCCCCCATGGCAAATTTTTTCATATTTCTGAATATATAAATATAGTTCAAGCTGCAAGGAATCGAATGCAGCTTTCTCGGAGTGAATCGGTCTAGCGGTTTCCGACATACGAAGGGGGCCGAATCCCCCCCCCCCCCCCACGACAGTTTTGTATTTGTTTATCCCAAAAGTAACCCCCCGACAGTTTTGCATTTGTTTAGCCCGACAGTACCCCCCCCCCCCCCGACAGTTTTGTATTTGTTTAGCCCGACAGTAACCCCCCCCCCCCCCCCGACAGTTTTGCATTTGTTTAGCCCGACAGTAACCCCTCCCCCGACAGTTTTGTATGTGTTTAGCCCGACAGTAAAAGGGTTAACTTTCCTCATTCACATTGAAACATTGATGTTCCGTTCAACAGCAGTTGAGTTATGGTGGTTACTAGCTGATTAATATTGTATTTACTATATTTTGTGCTTTACTACCTAAGTACATTTTAACACACGCCCTGGAGGGCCTCTGAGAATTACACGCCCAGGAGCCCCCCCCCCCCCCCCCCCCCGCCCCTATGATCTCGAAAACCACGCAAGGTAGCGACAAGAGGAAAACAGCGTTAGATAGATCGAGACAAGCTCTTTCGAAAGTATATCGATCTTGTTTAGGTCAGGTCAATATTGAGGTCACCAGAGGTCATCAAGAGACAGATTTTCAAGTTTTAGGACTTCGCTCCAGAAATCCCCAGATATCACAGAAACAGGATAGCTAGGAACAAACGGAAAAAAAGTAATGGAAAACTATTGACAAATCAAATCGCTAAGGTGTCCTCATATTTGAGCTCAGATCATTATTTGAGGCTCCGGAGGTCATAAAATGTAAAAAAGGTTATTTTTTGGCAAAACTGTTTTTCGCAAATAACTTTTGCCTAATCAAGATAAAGCAATACGTTTACCACCATCGTGTTTGTCTCGTCAGGGCACTTCGAATCATGTTCATGTTAACCAGGTTTGGTCAACTGAGAAATTTGACCTCAGTTCAAGGTCAAGTGGTGACTCAAGTAAGTCATGCTGCACATTGGGAGACGTGTCTCGACGAGACAAACACATTGGTACCGTTTTCACTTCTCTATTTACAGCATGTCGATAGTTATTGACAAAACAGTGTTGGCGGTCACGAAATTGACCTGACCTTAGATCACCCATATCCAAAATCTGAGATACACAAATTGTAGGTATCTATGACCTTATGAAATCCTGCACGCTTGAAACCGATCGGCCTAAAACTGTGGCTGCAGTACTACCGCAAACATTTTGGAGGTGGGGTCATCCCGTGACCTGGTCTGGTAACCTAACCTGAGATGACCCAAGATCAAGAATTTCACATAATGTGGGTAGTCCATTTTCTAACAGGTATGCCAAAAACGGCGGCGCTGCGCGCCGCAGTTTTTGCACTATCTTCGAAAAACAGGAGGGGTGGGCGGATTTAGCCCCCCCTCTCCAGGGCGCGTGTTAAGTTGATGGGATCATGCAGGATACAATTTGACATTCGACTTCGGAATTTTAAGCTCCATTGCTGGTTGGTGAGTAATGGTGCCATCATAGCGTCCCATTATAACAGCCTAACACCTGACCTGAGGGCGGCACCTGACCTGAGGGCGGCACCTGGTCTGACGGCGCACCTGCCTTACCCCCCCCCCCCCCCCTAAATACGCCCCTGGGCTGGCCCCGAACCCCTGGCTTCCCCTCCCAGACCTTCCCACCCACCCACCCCACACTCAAAGTTTTGTGGCGACGCCACTGCCTCCAAAGTAGGGGTGTCGTTTTTCGAAAATGATTGGTAGGGCCCAACCGCTCCACCGGAACCTATAGCCTTCCCTCAATCCCTCAATCCCTCAATCCCTCAATCCCTCAATCCCTCAATCCCTCAATCCCTCAATTTGAGTTTCGCCTCGGATTTCAGGCACTTAATTTTGAGCTCCAGACTCCAATAATTTTGTAATACAAAATAAAAAAGATACATTTTGGTCACTACAGCACCATCACCGGATTCAAATATAGTCACGGATGCGCATTTCGCGGGTAAATGGGGAGGAAATGTTACCCTTTTGTCCATCCCTGTGACGCACAGCCTTTTTTCACATGGTGACCGGCTCAAGTGCAACTTTTCGATACAACTGACACACAGTCCAGATCGGCACAGCAGTACGTGGATGTAACCCAGTCCAGCATGGAATATTTCGTGTTTTAACGGGGTAAAGGCGACGCATTAATATTTAAGTAAGTTCATTAAATGAGATTAATTTAATGCACGCAAATCCAGCAAAGTAGGCAAAAATCCCCGGCCGAGCCTGAGCCTTTGACCCACTCGGCTCGTGCGTAGTCCCGTATAACATGCATGTACCTGAAGATGGGCACGACATGATCCTGGGATCACTGGAAATTGCAGCTGTGTACGTGACCTACTTCGAAGTTGCGAATCATGATCCATATGCGAAGACGAATACAAAAATAGCCAACAATGCAACTGCCATCCCTCGCCGCGTCATGCTGTCTGAGCAGGAGCACTTCATGCTATCAAATTTGCAAGACATGCGGCCAATGACCATCACCGGCGATACACGATAAAAGTCGTCGGCAATATTTTGGCAGTGTTACAGTTTTGCTTTGTGTTTCAACCTAATTCATACTGCAGATCGATGAAACCAATCAAGATATTCAAAACTTACAAACTCATTGCTATGTTTGAATTTGAGTAGACGTGCCAGGTTCTGTGATATTGCCAATGTGGTTAAGAAGTGACATCACTAGGTGTTTCATTTTTTATCGATGAAACATGCTCATTGACATCCACATGCAAGCCCATTCCACATGCAATAAGGCCATGCCAAATTTTAGCTAATTCGGATGCCGTTTGTCCACCCACAAAGCATTCCAAATTTGCAATTTGTAGGGAAAAGTCACAATATAAAAAATCGCCATCAAAATCACAGCCTTTATTCAATCGGCCTAAAAACGGTCAAATGAGATGCTTACATTTTCTCAGGACGCCTGTGCAAATTAAAGACGCGTTCTAGCAACTCTTCGTTTGATACATCCATCGTGATCTTTAGTGACCTCTGGAGCCTAAACTATTGACCTGAGCCCAAATTTAAGGACATCAACGCCGATTGCATTTATCAAGAGCTTTCGATGGATATTTTATGTTTGTTCGTAGCTATCATAGTTCCCAAGACATTTGGGGGTTTCTTGAGCAACGTCCTATACTTTGAAAATTTGACCTATGATGACCTCTGGTGACCTCAATATTGACTCGAGCAAAAAAATGTCAGTTATAACTTCGAATTTCCTTGACTTTCGATAACTTTTTTGGCGTCCTTCTAGCCCTTTCAGTTTTCGAGTTAGTGGGGGTCATTGCCTCATTTTGACTTTCAGTTTTCGAGTTAGTGGGGGTCATTGCCTCATTTTGACACCCACACTATGTCCTGAACGTGGATCTGCCTATTTCTTTTTCATTGCGAATGAGAATCAGGTATTTTGGATGAACAAATATTGACACATTGTTGGACTGATTTGGTGGGTGCTTTGATTTTAGAAGAGTGTTCTTGCAAGATTTCATTTTGGTAAATTACGTTAAGTGTGTATCACTGAAATCATGTTGTGTATTCCATGTCAGAATATATTGAAATAACAATACAACTGACGACGTCAGTATCAAAATTCGGAAAATAGTCGAAAAATAGTCGGAAAAAATCATTTCTTAACCCTCGCCCGTGCAGCGTCCGATCCGTGCGTGATCCTGCAGGGGGATCACCCCCCCCCCCCCCTTAGCGTTTCGCTCCTAATTGGGCTAGTGCTTCGATTAAAAAACGAGCGTGTTGCTTGTCACGAGAGGAAGCCATTGACACCCGATTGTAAGGTTATAGGTCATTATGTGACCTCTGAGGTCATGTCAATGACCCAAAATTCAACCAAATTGTAAATGCTTATAAATTGAATTTAATCGAGCTAGAATTGCGAATGAGCATATAATTATGCTAAAGGTGCCAAATTTGAAATCAGCGTCACAAAAAAAGTCCTAGAAACTGCCAAATTCCAAAAAGGTCATGTCAGGTCATGTCAGGTCATTTGAGGTCAGTGACCTCGGTTGACCTGTGGGGGCTCATGACCCCAGTGGAACATATAATTATGTAAAATGGATCCCATATTTCAAATCAGCGTCACAAAATCCCCTAGAAACTGCCAGAAGCCAAAAAAATAATATGAGGTCATTGGAGCTGTGACCTCGGTTGACCTCTGAAAAGGTCAATCGAGGTCACAATCTCAGTGGAAACCACAAATGTCATCTGGAAACACCTGTGCATATGCTCCTGAAAAATAAAACACTGAAACTGTACAAGTTACCAGGATCAATACTACGGGACGCCAGTTGCGCCTGACATGACCTTGCAAAACAGGTCAACAGGGCCTCGGATAATGTTAACTGGGGGGAAATTGCCCCCCAGTAGAGGGAATCCCCCCCCCCCCCCCCCTCTCCCCCAGTGGAACCAATTTCCCCCCCCCCCCCCCCCAGTGAAACTGAGTTAATTCGACACGAACGGCACTAGGATACTACTATATATGATGCATCGCTAGCCTTTAAAAAAAAATACTTCAATCACCCGACGTTTTTTTACTGTACCGCATGGCCTCGGATAGCATGTTAATTGGGGGAGGGCAAATGCCCCCGCAGTGACTGCTGGCTCCCTCCCCAGTGACCAAATTTCCCCCCTTAGTGGGAGCAAAATTCGTAGGTAACATACGATTGTAAGGTCTGTAAAGTAGATGAAAGCGTCACTGAAGCATGCTTTCAATTTAAAACCAATAACACACTGTTTACAGCTACCTAGCGTAGCTTTGAGATCCTGAGGACGGATACCCGCCCCTTGTCGCGTCGGTTCGAAATTAGCGTGAACCACAGGTGTCGATTTATATACGTTTGGGTTGGTCCTCGGCCTCAATATTTTGAGTTTAGCCCCCCAAAGATGCTTTTGGCTCCTTCAATATTTTATGGCCAATGGCAGATCCAAGGGGCCCAAACGCCAAAGCCCCCAAACCACCTGAAATCAGCAAACAATGACGTATTTTCAAATTAAAAATCCAAGAAACCTTTAGGAAAGAAAGTTTATTAAATCACCCATTCATCCATAAAGAAGTAAACTCCGATGAGTTTGTTATATTGTTTTATACTTGTTGTGGATTTCGCCGCCAAAAGTTTTTTTGCCGTTCTGAGTTCTCCCTTGTGTCTGGCCTTAGATCAGGCATTTTAAACATATACCTACCATGGTTTCAGCTACACTCACAAAATCGCTACACACGACCCGGGTGTCAACTCCTACCACAGGGGTTAATTTGGAAATTTACTCATGCATGGGGTGTCACTGTTGATGCTTCGCTATCTACATCCATGTCAGACACCTGCGTGGTGTGTCAGTGCCGACCACCATCGCATTGTGTGTTCGTCACCGCTGCATGGCGTGTCGTGGTGTCGCAATACTCATGCGGGGGAGCCGATTGACGCCTCAGCCGGGCGTATTTCAAGAGTTCGTTCACCACTGGGGGAGGTGTGACGGTCGCCGCTGCTTGGGGTGTCGTGACGCAGATGCACGCAGACGACGGCGCGGCGTTGGCTGCGCGCGCACATAACCGCCGGCCGGCCGCGCCGCCGCGCCGGGTCAGTAGAGCAGTGACCTTGGGCGCGGCGGGTTGTGCATGGTGTGCGTGCGTCGACCGTTGTCAGTGTTCGAGTTGCCGTTGAGTTGCGAAAGGCTGTCAATCGTGCTGTCGCGATCGGAGTTATAAGTACCTAATTGTGAGTTGTGAGTGCGTTCTTTCGTGCGTTCTTTTGATCTTAGAAATGTACTTAGTTGTGAATTTGTGATCGATAAACATTAGGTATGATAGCGTCTATATGTGTCATGCCCTCCCGTCACAACCAATTGTATTTCTTATCCGGTCGGAGCTGCACCGACCAAGCTTCTATAAACATATGAATATACGTAGCTGACTGTTGATCCATAGTAACTATGATTATATATGAGTATGCTTGATGATGCTGATTTGTGATGCTGGTGTTGATACATGGATCTGTTTACAATAATTAACGGTTTTGTTAATACAATGGTTTTGCACTGAAATGTGCTAATTTTTAGTTGCTCAGATTGGGAAGGTTGGCGCGACTGGTCAGTCAGGTCAGAGTGCTCAGATTGGCATGAGTCTTGCGAGTTGCGACACGTCTCTGAGCCGGCGCCCGGCGGCGGCCGCCGCCCGCCATGCGTCTGCGGCACGACACCCCATGCAGCGGCGACCGTCACACCTCTCCCAGTGGTAAACGAACTCCCGCAATTCGCCCGGCTGAAGCGTCAATCCACACCCCTCGCATGAGTATTGCGACACCTCGACACCCCATGCAGCGGTGACGTTACTACTCTCCCAATGGTAAACGAACTCCCGCAATACGCCCGGCTGAGGCGTCAATCGACACCCCACGCATGCGTATTGCGATACCTCGACACCCCATGCAGCGGTTATCAAGGGTGTTCCGTTAAACCTATACACCCCATGCAGCGGCGATCACGGTTGTTCCGATACACCTTCCTGAGTGCTAAACAAAACACCTTCCAGGCGACGTATTTTAGGTTGTGTGGGCATCACACGGGCTAGGGGTGTTGACACGCTGCGCAGGTGTTGATTTTTTGTGAGTGTACGGTAATCCGTGGGAAACCAAGCTGCTGATGAATTCGTTGGTTCTAGGAACATAGACTACCCAAAACCACCTTCATCACATCACACGACGAAACCGGGGGAATATCGACGAGCGAGGCAATATTGCTCTCCTTCGTAAAGTTTTAGCTGTTTGTCTCCTCTGTGGTGGCCCTCGGTCCCCCAAAGGCGCCCTCGGCCCCACGGCCATATTTCGACTCAATAACCGATTTCACCGCATATCCGACGAATAAATTTAGGGCTGTGTGCCAGCATTTGGCCGACACGATCGATAATGAATGGGTTTCTCGAAAACATGCCGAAGTTGAGCCGATATCAGCCCGATGCTTGGTAGGACGATGGCCCGTGTTTCATGTATTTCGTTTCGAAAGCCACATGCCACGTTTACGTGGTATGAGCGTCATTTTTTTATAAAAAGTTTTAAAAAACGTTCAAAACGAATAACATTTATTTCAGTTATTAATGATAACCGTAATATGTGGGATGAGTTGTACAGTAATCAGCATGCAACGGCAACAACCAGGTAACAACTATTCTTAGTTTGGTGCCTCGTTTTCCAATCCAAGGGATACCATTTTCCATTGCAAGGGTTGCATGGGTTGGATATGCACTGGTTAATACGATAATTTGATGATGAGTTACTAATTGCAGGTCAGCTATTTTATTAATGAAATAGTTTTTGAGTCCAAAATGAAACGTCTCACAAAATGTTTAACTAATGTTTTGTGTGATTGTGTAAGGGATATGATGGCTCTAATTGAGCCCTTGACCCATTGGCGCACCCAGAATGTCCAAAACGTCGTTTTAAGGAACTGTCTCAAAACTCGTCTGACTTTGTGTGCTTTTGCAAACAAAGTCGTGTCGTGCCGAGCTGAGGGTGGCGCGTTTTAGGGAGAGGTTGGGTTGGGACGCCCCCTATTTTTTTCTCAATAATTGGCGGCATGCAGCACCACCGTTTCTGGCACAGCTGTTTCGGCATGAATTGCTCACCTTAAGTAAACATTTTGACTAGGGTCATATCAGGTCAGGTCACCAGGTCACGTCAAGTGGCCCCACCTCCAAAGAAGTTTGTGGTCGAGCCACAGACACAGTGTTTGACTGAGCGATGTGACAATTTCGACATGAATTTAGACGAGCTATCTAACGGTATTTGTGGATTTTGCCTAATCCCCATTGGAGCCGAGTTCGGGGGTGGGGGCGTCAGCCTCCCCTAGCACGACTAAGCTGGCGCCGAGCACCGGCAGGGCGCGGGTTAAAAACTCCTTTAAAACAAATTCTCCCTTGTATAAGCTGCTTAGATCTTCCTTTAGGAAATGTGTTAATGGTCGACCGATTTAGTTGTATTGGTAAAGCTATCGCGCCGGAGGACCCCTTCGCTCCGTTCCTGTTCAGTCTCCCAAATCGTTTTCAAAAATCGGCATGACAGGTGTGGACCTTCGATGATGGGCGTGTTTAAATGTATCATTTTTATTTAGTTTCATTATTGTATTATTCTACTATTTTATTTCTGTTTTACACTTATGTTTGTCATTATCACCTTAAAAATTATCAGTACCTATTAATAGGTACGCTTAATCAGGGACGCAGCAAAGGGAGGAGGAACGGCCATATCCCCCCTGAGCAAACCAATTTACACTAGATAAAATGCGATTTTGATGACGACCCGACCCTACCCTCCCCCCCCCCCCCCCCGTCAACAATATTTGGCTGAGGAGCGAAATATGATTCTACCACTGACGTGTCCCCCCCCCCCCTCCCCCTGATAAAAATATCGGCTACGTGCCTGCGCTTAACCATTTGCCTTAGCAGCATGTTGTTTTTCGAATTGCCTCCCCAGTGAGAATTCCTTAGCCGAGGCCCTGGGTCAAAGGTCACCGATCATGTGACCTACAACTTACAAATTTTCAGAATATGTGTCAAATTGTTCACAAGTAGGGTACTGAAAGTTTCGTCGCAATCGGTTGATATTTACGCGAGTTATTCCTGCAAACCCGAGGAGGGTGGCATCCAACCCCCTGCATTGGCAAGGGTTAAAGGGATATTACCACCTCCGGAGGATTTCTAAAAGCAAATTAAATAAATGGTGTAGATCAACAATCGTGTATTGTCAAGCTCAAACTTGCTCCTGCAGCACCTAAAGCAGGGTATCGTTTTTTTCTGACTCCAAAATGTTTGTCCCAGCTGTGCTCAGTATTCAGAATATTTCATGATGGCCGCTCTAATTCAGTTTGGCTGTGAAATTGGCGCCCGCCCAAAGCAGAAGCGTCCGAATTCGCCGAGTCTTGACCTTGAAAAGTCTATCTGTTATTACGAGCGAACGCGAAGCGCTCGCTCATCCTTCCGTGGTGTATATTAATCTGTTCGCTTAACATTCAATCGGTTAAGCCCAAGACCGCCGAGCTTACTCGTGAGCTCCAGTTTTTCCACTACGATATTTCAGTGCTGTGTGAGACTTGGCTCAAGCCCCACGTGCCTAATCGCCTGCTTGTGTTCCCGGGCTACTCCCTGCATCGCTCCGACCGCAAGTTTGCATCCAAGGGGTACGGCGGAGTCGCAGTGCTCTCCCGCGACGGCATCGAGGTAAAGAAGATCGGTGTCCCCGCCTCCGCCAACAACCTGAGTAGACTTGAGTCGCTGTGGAGCTTGTTCCGATGGGATCGCAACAAGGAAGTGATCGGCGCCGTTTACCGCCAGCCCAGGAACACTTCCGCTGCACTGGATGCCGACTTCGACGATCTGGAGTGGCAGTATCAGCACGTGATTTTGAACTATCCCGATTGTGCCGTTGTGATCACAGGTGACCTTAACTGTAATATGTTAGATGACGTTAACGCTCCTGCACGTCGCAGACTGTCAAAATTTGTATCTGCCTACTCACTCACACAAACCGTCACTGAACCCACGTTCTCGTCAGGCTCAATTTTAGACGTTTTAATCATCAACCGTGACCTTGTTCACAACACTGGTACTCGTCACTGTCACTTTAGCCCTCATAAGTTCATCCGGATGTCTTTTAAACTACCTAAGCCTCGCCATAGACCTACTGTCGTGCGTGCTCGAGTGTTGCGTCGCATTGACACTGATGCCTACCATCGCGATCTGGCTGCTGTCGATTGGTCCGCTGTGCTCGCCACTAACTCGGTTGCGGTGAAGTGGGAGCTGTTTTCCAGCCGGGTACGGCTTGTTATCGATAGACATGCCCCTTTTAGAGATGTTAGGCTTAGGAACCCGGTGGCTCCGCCTGTATCCGACCAGACCCGTGACCTGATTGTCCGTAGAGGCGTAGCTCTGCGTGCCGGCGGGCACGCCTCCACCGACTACCGCCAGCTCAATCGGGAGGTGCGCTCAGCGATTCGTGCGGACAGCAGGTGCGATATCACCGACAGGATCCGTGACGATGGCTCTAGCTCCCTCTGGCGGCACATGCGTCCCAGTATCACTGACAAGCGACCAAGCCGGGGCGTGCTTCCAGCTGTCACTCCCGACGTCATGAATGATTATTTTGTCGGCGTCGGCCCGCGGGTGGCCGCAGAGGTGTCCGCGCTCGGTGCCGTCCAGGAGGTGCCGGTGCGGCTGCCGCGCGTAGGCGCCTGCGCTTTTACCCTGCAACCCATCACCCTCAGTAATTTGCACCTCATCATGTTTAACATACGCAACACATCCGCGTGTGGCAACGACGGTCTTTGCATTCGCATTTGTAAACTTTCATTCGACACCATCGGCCCTCTTTTACTGCACATCATCAACTCTAGCATCACTTTTAACGAAGTCCTAGCAGTCTGGAAGCATGCCCTGGTACACCCGATACACAAGTCCGGGGATCCTGACAATCCTTCCAACTTCCGTCCCATCTCAATCCTTCCTGTCATGGCGAAGGTAGTGGAGAAGGTGGTACAGCACCAGCTCCACCACTACCTCGCATCCAACCATCTCCTCTCCCAATCCCAGCACGGTTTCAGGCCCCGGCACTCTACCGAGAGACAGCCCTCATCAACATCTCAGACCGCGCCTTTTCCGCCATGGATCAAAGTAAAATTTCGCTCCTTTGTCTTATCGATTTGAGTCGCTGCTTCGATGTCATCGATCATGCCAAACTGCTAGCCAAATTGCAGCTTTACTGCATCGACACTTCCTGGTTTGCTAACTACCTGTCCGGCCATACGCAGAGCGCCAGTCTCTCTTCAACATTGATATCGGCATCTCGTCCAATCACTCAGGGAGTTTTCCAAGGCTCCTCTCTCGGCCCGCTACTCTTTACTGTATTTGCAAATGACCTCAGCCTGCATGCCGCTGGCGCTTTTGTCACGCAATACGCTGACGACACCCAGGTTCTCGTCTCTGGCCAAAAATCCGCCCTTCCGGCTCTGATTGATGACATGGAATCAGCCCTATCCTCCCTGGACGCGTACTTTCGGTCAAGCGGTCTTAAAGTAAACGAAACAAAATTTGAGCTTCTCCGTATCGGCACTCGGCAAAACTTACGCAACATGCCCTCGTTCACAGTGAAATTTCGCAACACGGACCTCGTCCCCGGTAACAAAGCCAAAAATCTCGGTATCACTTTCGACCGTTATCTTTCTTGGGATTCACACGTTGAGCAGCTGTCTCGGAGGTGTGTTGGCATCCTGACCGCCATCTCTCACCTACGTCACTACCTACCACCCGGCTCCCTACCCACCCTCGTCTCGGCCCTGGTCTTCTCGCACATCCGCTACGGACTCGCAGTGTACGGTAACAGTTCTGGACAAAAATATGGCTACCATCCAAAAAATATTCAACTTTGCAGCTCGCATCATTTCTGGAAAGCGCAAATTCGATCACATCTCTGGCGTGCGAGAGGACCTGGGCTGGCTGGATTCCCCGAACTTGGTCGTACATCACACACTGACACTGCTCCACAAGGTCCGTCGCACTGGGCAGCCTGAGTCCCTGGCCGTCCAATTCCGTACAAACCGCGAGCGACCCAACCACGTGCGTAGCACCCGTAGAGACGACCTGCTGAGTCTCCCCAACATACGCGGCTCAGCAGCGGGTAAAAGGCAGTTTGTGTATCGTGCCGCTGACCAGTACAACTCGCTGCCACCTGAGTTTACCGTCATGCCTATCACAGTGTTTAAGCGCGCATTGAAGAAGCGACTAGTGTCTGGTGACGATGACGATCGCCGTTGATGGGCTGATCTGATGTGACTCAGACTGATTTGTTCATTTCGACTTTTAACTGTACTGTATGCTTGTCTTTTACCCACTTCAACGCCATCATTGTGTGACTCTGTGCCAGGAATAGCCCCTTTGGCTTCGGCCATGTATAGGGGACGGCTACTACGAGGTCAATAAATAAATAAATAAATATGGGGAAAATCTTATTATGAGCGGCCCGGCCCAACCCGACCCGACCCGACCGGTGGCGACGCTTTTGGGAGGCTCATATCTCTGCAACCGCACGTCCGATTGACAAGCGGACTTCTTTCCTGAGCATCCCCATCTAACCTACCCTGTTTGAGACCAGTGCCGACTCATGTGGGTGACTGCCACTGCGCGTGGCGCGTGCCGCGTGAGGGGTGTTGAAAAGTATTTTATCGCAATAACTCTGCAACGGCTGGGCAGATTATCTGCAAATTTCGCGTGTGGTTAGGTACCCCTCAGTCGCCATTTTCACACAACCCAGGGGTGGGATGACTCTGCACGTGCGCACGTGCACACCCTTATTCTATAGCTCAGGAACGGCTGAGCGGATTGTGTTCAAATTTGGTGTGTAGTTAGGGACCTCTCATCCGCCAGTTTTCCACAAGTCAGGGGTGGGTGCCTCTGCACGTGCCCACGTGCACACCCCTATTTTGTATCTCAGGAACGACTGAGCCGATTGTGTTCGAATTTGGCGCGTGGTTAGGGACCTCCCAGCCACCGCCTTTCCACAAGTCAGGGGTGGGGTGGCTTTGCACGTGCGCACGTGCATACCCCTATTCTATATCTCTGGAACGGCTGAGCCGATTGTGTTCAAATTTGGTGTGTGGTTAGGGACCTCTCAGCCCCCACTTTCCCACAAGCCAGGGGTGGGTTCCTCTGCACGTGTGCACGTGCGCACGTGCGCACCCTTTTTTGTTTCTCAGAAACTACTTGCCCAATCGAGTTGAAATTCCCCATACATTTCCATCGTGCTCGCTCGTTCATCGCCAACTACGGCGCCTTACTGGTAAGGTATTGGTCACAAATCTCCTACGGCCCCAAAGTCGAGCCATAGCCATTCTTGCTGTTTTATTCATGTTTTGTTATGAAAGAGGCTATGGTTGTTGAAAATATAATTAACTGTATACGCATTTTAATTAAGTATACGCAAGACTCCAATTTTTCAGTGTGCCAATCATGAGTGGTGCAAATGTATTTTTTGATCTAATAAGGGGAGTTTCAGGAACCAAATTTTGCAGGTGAAATCGGACATGCTTAATTTACCGATAAACACACCAAAAGCTCCATATTGGCCCACGAGGTGGCAGTAACCTTTGAAGTTAAATCTTAAAATCTTAAGTTTGCTTGGCATACGAACGACTTTGCATACGACAGACCAGATTTAAAGCGGCTTTGATGACTCAGCGGCTCAGCGGCTTTGATGTTTTGTTCATATTATTCAGTACTTGTGATTATGTTTTGTTCATTACTTGCTACGCTGTGTGTCTTTTATGATAGGTGAACAGATAACATGATTAGCAAGTTCAAAGTGCTTGTAAAATATTTACAACGTTCGCGATATTTTGTGTGTTGTAGTTTTCTCAGGGGAATTGCCCTTGAAGTCACCTGATAAAGGTTTGTGCCGAAATATAGTGACGCTTTTTCGACTATTTTTCGACTATTTTCCGAATTTTGAGACTCAAGCCATTTGTATTCAATCAATCAATTTATTCAGACATCCCCCCCCCCCCCCCCAGTGGAGGGAATTTCCCTCTCAGTGGAACCAATTTGCCCCCCCCCCCCTCTCCCAGTGAAACTGAGTTAATTTGAGCGGGCACTAGGACGCATCACTATATATGATGCATCACTAGCCTTTAAAAAAAATCCTTCAGTCACCCGACGTTTAGTACTGTACTGTATGGCTTCAGATAGCATGTTAATGGGGGGGGGGGGGCAAATTCCCCGCAGTAACTGCTAGCTCCCTCCCCAGTGACCAAATTTTGCCCCCTAGTGGGATCAAAATTCGTAGGTAACATACGTACGGTCTGTACGGTCTGTAAAGTAGATAAAAGCGTCACTGAAGCATGCTTTCAACTTAAACCAATACAACACTTTTTACAGCTACCTAGCGTAGCTTTGAGATCTAGCGGACGGATACATGCTCCTCGTCGCGTCGGTTCGAAATTGGCGTGGACCACAGGTGTCGATTTAAATACGTTTGGGGTGGTCATCGACCTCAATATTTTGCGTGTGGTCCCCAAAGATGCTTTTGGCTCCCTCAATGTTTTCTGGCCAATGTCGGATCCAAGGGGGCCAATACCAAATCTCCCAAACCGACTGAAATAAGCAAAAAATGACGTATTTTCTAATTAAAAAGCCAAGAAACCTTTACGAAAGAAAGTTTATTAATCACCCATTCATCCATAAAGAAGTAAACTCCGATGACTTTTTTTATTGT
The DNA here is from genome assembly GCA_036785665.1 of Chirona hameri. Classification (NCBI taxonomy): domain Eukaryota; kingdom Metazoa; phylum Arthropoda; class Thecostraca; order Balanomorpha; family Balanidae; genus Chirona; species Chirona hameri. The sequence goes on along the minus strand of JAXIVJ010017872.1, from coordinate 2,203 downwards.
TTTATACTTGTGGATTTCGCCGCAAAAAAAAACGTGTTTTGCCATTCTGAGTTATCCCTTGTGTCTGACCTTAGATCAGGCATTTGACACATATGCCATGGTTTCAGCCACTGTGATCCGTGGAAAACCAAGCTTCTGATTAATTCGTTGGTTCTAGGAACATAGACTACCCAAAACCACCTGCATCACATCACACGACGAAACCGGGGGAATATCGGCGAGGCAATATTTCTCTCCTTCGTAAAGTTTTAGCTGTTTGTGTCCTCTGGGGTGGCCCTCGGCGCCCCAAAGACGCCCTCGGCCCCACAGCCATATTTCGATCGAATAACCGATTTCACCACATATCTGACGAATAAATTTAGGGCTGTGTGCCAGCATTTGGCCGACAGGACCGATGACGAATGGGTCTCTCGAAAACATGCCGACGTTGAGCCAATATCAGCCCGATGCTTGGCAGGACGACGGCCCGAGTTTCATGTATTTCGTTTCGAAAGCAAGGTGCCACGTTTACGTGGTATGAGCATCATTCGAAAGTTTTTTAAAAACGTTCAAAACGAATAACAATTATTTCAGTTATTAACGTGTAACTATGTGAGATGAGTTGTACAGTAATCAGCAATCAACGGCAACAACCATGGTAACAACTATTCTTAGTTTTGGTGCCTCGTTTTCCCTTCCAAGGGATACCATTTTCCATTGCAAGGCAAACCTATTGCATGGGTTGGATCTGCACGGATTAATACGATAATTTGATGAGTTACTTATTGTAGGTCAACTATTTCATTTTTCCTTCTTCTCGAAAATGAGAAGTCTCACAAAATGCTTAACTGATGTTTTTGTTGTATTGTGTCAGGGATATGATGGCTCTAATTGAGATCTTGATCCATTGGCGCATCCAGAACGTCCAAAAACGTCGTTTTGAAGAACTGTCTCAAAACTCGTCCGACTTTGTGTGCTTTTGCAAACAAAGTCGTGTCGTGCCGAGCCGAGGGTGGGGCGTTTTAGGGGGAGGTTGAGTTGGGACGCCCCTTATTTTTTTCCTTTCAATAATTGGCGGCGTGCAGCACCACCGTTTCTGGAACAGCTGTTTCGGCATGAACTGCGCACCTTAAGTTAACATTTTGACTAGGGTCATCTCAGGTGGGGTCACCAGGTCACATCAAGTGGCCCCACCTCCAAAGAAGTTTGTGGTCGAGCCACAGCCACATTGTTTGACTGAGCGATGTAACAATTTCGACATGAATTTCGAAGAGCTATCTAACGGTATTTGTGGATTTTGCTTAATCCTTATTGGAGCCGAGTTCGGGGGTGGGGGCGTCAGATGCCTCACCTAGCACGACTGAGCTGGCGCCGAGCGCTGGCGGGGCGCTGGTTAAGAACTGCTTTAAAACAAACTCACCCTTGTATAAGCTGCTTAGATCTTCCTTCAGGAAATGTGTTAATGTTCGACCGATTTAGTTGTATTGGTAAAGCTATGGCGCCGGTGGACCCCTTCGCTCCGTTCCTGTTCGGTCCCCCAAATCGTTTTCAAAAATCGACATCACAGGTGTGGACCTTCGATGATGGGCGTGTTGAAATTGATAATTTGTATTTATCTTCTTTATTGTATTATTCTACTATGTGATTTCTGTTTTACACTTATGTTTGTCGTTATTCCACTTAAAAAGTATCAGTATTAATATATATATATATATATATATATATATATATATATATATATATATATATATATATATATATATATATATATATATATATATATATATATATATATATATATATATATATATATATATATATATATATATATATATATATATATATATATATATATATATATATATATATATATATATATATATATATATATATATATATATATATATTATATATATATATATATATATATATATATATATATATATATATATATATATATATATATATATATATATATATATATATATATAATATATATATATATATATATATATATATATATATATATATATATATATTATATATTATATATATATATATATATATATATATATATATATATATATATATATATATATATATATATATATATATATATATATATATATATATATATATATATATATATATATATATATATATATATATATTATATATATATATATATATATATATATATATATATATATATATATATATATAT
>JAXIVJ010017871.1:0-24928 GCA_036785665.1 Chirona hameri | reverse complement strand
AGGGGTTATTTTAACACGCGCCCTGGAGGGCCTCTGATAATTACACGCCCTGGAGGGGTGGCTGATTTCGCCCTCCCCCCATGATCTAGAAAACCACGCCACGTAGCGAAAAGCGGAAAACGACGTTAGATAGCTCAAGATAAGCTCTTTCGAAAGAATTTCGCGCATTTTTTCTCCTCAGATCAATATTGAGGTCACTAGAGGTCATCAAGGGTCTGATTTTCAAGTTTTCAAGACTTCGCTTCGAACACCACCAACTATCTCGGGAACGATGATAGTTAGCAGCAAACGGAAAAAGTAATCGAAAGTCATTGCAAAAATCCAATTGACATTGGTGTCCTCAGATTTTAGCTCAGGTCAATAGTTTAGGCTCCAGAGGTCATCAAATGTCAAAAAGGTGTTTTGTTTTGCAAAACTGTTTTTCGCAAATCACGCTTACCTAACAAAGATAAAGCAATGGTATTTACGCCATCGTGTTTGTCTTGTTAAGGCGCTTCAAATCATATTCATGGTGACCTGGTTAGGTCAACTGAGAAATTTGACCTCAGGTCAAGGTCAAGTGGTGACCCAAGTTGGTCATGTTGCATATTGGGAGACGTGTCTCGACGAGACAAACACATTGGTGCCATTTTCTCTTTTCTCTTCTCTATCTTCATTATGTCGATAGTTATTGCCAAAACAGTGTTGGCGGTCACGAAATTGACCTGACCTTAGGTCACCGATATTATAAATCCGAGATAACAAATTGTGTGTATCTATGACCTTATGAAATCATGCAACATTGAAATCGATGGGCCTAAAACTGTGGCTGTGGTACTACTGCAAACGTTTTGGAGTTGACCTCATCACGCTACCTGGTCTGGTGACCTGACCTGAGATGACCCGAAGTCAAGAATGTTACATTATGTGGGAAGTTCATTGCTGAACAGGTGTGCAAAAAAACGGCGGCGCTGCGCGCCGCCGTTTTTGCGCTATCCTCGAAAAACCGGAGAGGGGGGGGGGCTTTCGCCCCCCACCCCCAGGGCGCGTAAAGCACCTACATATTGTAACAAAATTTCGGTTTTCTGGATGTTTTAAATTGGTGACAGTTTAACGTACTACGTATGCGACATATCACCCAAATATAGAAGCAGCAAAGACATGACAGTTGTTCTATCATTGCTGAATAAGGAATACAATATTTACAGCATCAATATCGCCTGGTTTCTTTCGTGTGAAAACGAACTAGCTCAAAAGAGCTCGGGAATTCACAAACGCCGCCGCCACGCCGCCACTCTGCACCTGACAGCGTTTCGACCCCCTGGGAGCGGAGACGCCCGGTGTGCTGGGACCGCTGCCTCGGAGTTTGTGCGAGAGCTTGGCCGGAGGGGACACAGCAGCTCGCGCCAGTGGACTAGGTGAGGCGGCGTGGCTGAGACAGCCCATCCCAGGTGCTATGGACCGCGGCACCGTCACGGCACCAGTTCCGGCCGCCGGGTCAAGTTTAACGGCCATAGGGCGGCTCGGCTAACCGTAGTGCCACACAGAGCTCACCCGGCTAAATCCGTTCTAAATTCGTCGATAAAGTCAGCAATGGCCGGATGTAGCGATGGCTGAGTTGGATCCAGTCCTGGGATGCTGCAGGACAACAGGAAAGCCATTGTGGGTGTTTCTATACATTTATCTGTATTGACTTCTAGTGCATACACTTATACAGTGTTTCGTAGAACCCGTTATGCAGTTACTCTAGATAAAAAGACACTAATTCCAGGGGAAGTACCTGGAGCACCCAATGCCGAATCAATAAACAAAACCCGGGCGCAATGGCATGACGGGGAAAGTGCTGTGGCCGGCAGGATTTTTCCAAATTATGTTTGGCTTTGAGCTTTAAAAACCTGGCCCGGCATCAACAGGTCGGAAAATGAGAGCCAATGTCACCCGACAGCACATTCGTTTCCGAAGTAAACATGATTGGTCCGTTTCCGAAGTAAACATGATTGGTCCGTTTCAAGTTTGGCACCACAAGTCAACTTTGAGGCGTCGATTAGTGCTCTCAATTGTTGCACTAAAACTCTCGGCCCAAACTGGCCTGCATCTAAAAGTCAATATTCCAGTCTCCAGTGACCACTTTAAAAATGTTTTGCAAGTAAGTTTTGCAAGTAAGCATATCAAAATCAGAAGCAAACAGGCAAATAAGGGCAAACAAAGAAAAACAAAAATATATAACATAAATCATACAACATTAAACATATGTCAAGAGTGCTGTCAATGACGTGGTTTCTTCTTTCCGGTAGCCATGTTGATGGCTGCCACTACAGCCAGAGAGAGAAGTGTTCTGAACTATTCGGCGTATCTGTCAGTAGTTCTGATTGGTGCCGTCATCGCGCGGTCTCTCTTCTGTCCGACAGATCTGTCAGTTGGGCTCATCAGTGTCGTCACTGACGTGGTCTGGAAGTTCACCGTCGAGTGGTACGCAGGCGGCATCGCCTGCAAAATCGTCAAATATTTACAGGTAAGTCCGACTAACGGGGCCTAAATATACTGCTGGTTGTCCCCAACAACTTACCGTAGGTTCACAGTAACTAACACTCATGATAAATGTAGAACGGCTAATTCTCCGGATTTGCCGGATTTACAGGGATTTACCGGCGAATGAGCCGACTAAAACCTTGGTAATCCTTCTATTCATATTTCATGATCCAGTCTGACTCCGGCCTGACTACAGTCTGACTCCGGCCTGACTCCATCCTGACTCCAGTCTGACTCCGGCCTGACTCCAGTCTGACTCGGGCCTGACTCCAGTCTGACTCCGGCCTGACTCCGGCCTGACTGCAGTCGGACTCCGGCCTGACTCCAGTCTGACTCCGGCCTAACTCCAGTCTGACTCCAGTCTGACTCCAGTCTGACTCCGGCCTGACTCCAGTCTGACTCCGGCCTGACTACAGTCGGACTCCGGCCTGACTCCAGTCTGACTCCGGCCTAACTCCAGTCTGACTCCAGTCTGACTCCAGTCTGACTCCGGCCTGACTCCAGTCTGACTCCGGCCTGACTACAGTCGGACTCCGGCCTGACTCCAGTCTGACTCCGGCCTGACTCAGGCCTGACTCAGGCCTGACTCAGGCCTGACTCCGGCCTGAATCCAGTCTGACTCCAGTCTGACTCAGGTCTGACTCCAGTCTGACTCCGGTCTGACTCCAGTCTGACTCCAGTCTGACTCCAGTCTGACTCCGGCCTGACTCCAGTCTGACTCCAGTCTGACTCCAGTCTGACTCCGGCCTGACTCCAGTCTGACTCCAGTCTGACTCCAGTCTGACTCAGGCCTGACTCCGGCCTGACTCCAGTCTGACTCAGGTCTGACTCCAGTCTGACTCCGGTCTGACTCCAGTCTGACTCCAGTCTGAATCCGGCCTGACTCCAGTCTGACTCCGGCCTGACGCCGGTCTGACTCCGGCCTGACGCCGGTCTGACTCAGGCCTGACTTCAGTCTGACTCAGCCTGACTCCAGTCTGACTCCGGCCTGACTCCAGTCTGACTCCGGCCTGACTCCGGCCTGACTCCAGTCTGACTCAAGTCTGACTCCAGTCTGACTCAGGCCTGACTCCGGCCTGACTCCAGTCTGACTCCGGTCTGACTCCGGCCTGACTCCAGTCTGACTCCAGTCTGACTCCAGTCTGACTCAGGCCTGACTCCGGCCTGACTCCAGTCTGACTCAGGTCTGACTCCAGTCTGACTCCGGTCTGACTCCAGTCTGACTCCAGTCTGACTCCGGCCTGACTCCAGTCTGACTCCGGCCTGACGCCGGTCTGACTCCGGCCTGACGCCGGTCTGACTCAGGCCTGACTTCAGTCTGACTCAGGCCTGACTCCAGTCTGACTCCGGCCTGACTCCAGTCTGACTCCGGCCTGACTCCAGTCTGACTCCGGCCTGACTCCAGTCTGACTCAGGCCTGACTCCGGCCTGACTCCAGTCTGACTCCAGTCTGACTCCAGTCTGACTCCAGTCTGACTCCAGTCTGACTCCAGTCTGACTCCAGTCTGACTCCAGTCTGACTCCATCCTGACTCCAGTCTGACTCCGGCCTGACTCCAGTCTGACTCGGGCCTGACTCCAGTCTGACTCCGGCCTGACTCCGGCCTGACTCCGGTCTGACTCCAGTCTGACTCCAGCCTGACTACAGTCTGACTCAAGTCTGACTCAGGCCTGACTCCGGTCTGACTCCGGTCTGACTCCAGTCTGACTCTGGCCTGACTCCAGTCTGACTCCGGCCTGACTCCAGTCTGACTCCGGTCTGACTCCAGTCTGACTCCAGTTTGACTCCAGTCTGACTACGGCCGCAGGCCATCCTTCTCCACATATAGCTTCCCGCGCGGCCACAAATTGTAACACGTACCCTTTGCCCCTCTGCAACCACACGGCCCCCCGCTGCCGTATACCGTGCCACACTGCTCCCCGTACGCGCCATCCCTGCCGCACTGCTCCCCGTACGCGCCATCCCTGCCGCACTGCTCCCCGTACGCGCCATCCCTGCCGCACTGCTCCCCGTACGCGCCATTCCTGCCGCACTGCTCCCCGTACGCGCCATTCCTGCCGCACTGCTCCCCGTACGCGCCATTCCTGCCGCACTGCTCCCCGTACGCGCCATTCCTGCCGCACTGCTCCCCGTACGCGCCATTCCTGCCGCACTGCTCCCCGTACGCGCCATCCCTGCCGCACTGCTCCCCGTACGCGCCATCCCTGCCGCACTGCTCCCCGTACGCGCCATCTCTGCCGCACTGCTCCCCGTACGCGCCATCCCTGCCGCACTGCTCCCCGTACGCGCCATCTCTGCCGCACTGCTCCCCGTACGCGCCATCCCTGCCGCACTGCTCCCCGTACGCGCCATCCCTGCCGCACTGCTCCCCGTACGCGCCATTCCTGCCGCACTGCTCCCCGTACGCGCCATCCCTGCCGCACTGCTCCCCGTACGCGCCATTCCTGCCGCACTGATCCCCGTACGCGCCATCCCTGCCGCACTGCTCCCCGTACGCGCCATTCCTGCCGCACTTTTCCCCGTACGCGCCATCCCTGCCGCACTGCTCCCCGTACGCGCCATCTCTGCCGCACTGCTCCCCGTACGCGCCATCTCTGCCGCACTGCTCCCCGTACTGCTCCCGCACTGCTCATGTGGTATGGCCTTTAACCAGAGAAGACGTGCACTGGGTGACATGGCAGATCTTATGATTTGTTGGAACCGGGTTTTCAAGGCCGATATTTTTAAGCCAAGATGTCAATATCACAAATGAATTGTGACTGAATCGTGGTGCAATAACATCCCATAATATTCATATTTCATAATCCAATTATGTGATTACTTTTTTTCGTTGAAGATGACACGACTGTCAATTAATAGCATTTTACATACTACCGTGCAAAACTCTTGTACCTTGTTCTGAATAAGATCCTTTAATCTATAGACCAAATTTACTTAGATTAAAAGCATTTCAGCCATTTGGCTGCTGCTTACGTTTATGCTTTGATCGAAGTAGTCGATGTCAAAAGTGTCAAAAGTAAATAACCAGTCATATGTGCGCTTAGGTTTAACCCTCGCCCGGGTAGGGCAAAATCACTACGTGTTCGGGTAGGGGGGGGGGGGGGGGTACGCACCTTAGCGTTTTGCCTCTAATTGCGCTAGAGCTTCGATTCAAAGACGAGCGTGTTGCTTGTGACGAGAGGAAGCCGCTGATACCCGATGTTAATGTCTTGGTCATTAGGTGACCTCTGAGGTCATGTCAATGACCCAAAGGACATCACAATTGTAAATGCGTATACATTGAATTTTGTCGAGCTAGAATCGTGAAGAGCTAGAGTCATAATGCTTAATGGGTGCCAAATTCGTGATCAGCGTCACAAAATGTCATACAAACTGCCAAATTCCAAAAAGGTCATGTCAGGTCATCTGAGGTCAGTGACCTCGGTTGACCAGTGGAAGCGCATGGCCCCAGTGGAACATATCATTATGTAAAATGGATCTCAAATTTAAAATCAGCGTCACAAAATGTCCTAGAAACTGCCAGAAGCCCAAAAAAGTAATCTGAGGTTATCGGAGGTCAATGACTTCAGTTAACCTCTGAAAAGGTCAATCGAGGTCACAATATCAGTGGAAACTACAACTGTCACCTGGAAACACCTGTCCATATGCTCCTGACCAACACACACTCGGAAAATGCACAAGTTACAAGCATCGATAATGCGGGACGCCAGTTGCGCCTGACATGACCTTGAGAAACAGGTCATAGGTCACGGATCATATGGGTTAGAAATTCAAAATTTTCAGAATATGTGTCAAATTGTTTCAAAAGTAAGGTACTGAAAGTTCCATCGCAATCGGTTGGAAACTACGCGAGTTATTCCAGAGAAGAAGAAAAAAAACGAAGGGTGGGTGGCATCCAACCCCCTTACCCGGGCGAGGGATATCCAAAGCAATCTGAAATGCAATATCGCTTTTAATTTCTTTACTTGTTTGAGATGGTTATTATCTTATGTCTTCCTGAATTGTTGACACAACAATAATTCCCGTCTTTTTTACAAGATTAGCCGACATATGCAGCGTGTGGATTCATATCAGCCCAAAGACTTCGATACAATATTTTCATCACGGATCATCCTACGAGTGCTTTATTAAATGATCAGATATACTTCATATTCACATTACAAATTTGTGTTGATTGCTTCCGAAATATCAGACAAATATCCTGTTTCAACACGACTGATTCACACTCGTTGAGTGATAAGATGCCACGCTGAGTTACTAGTACCCGCAGGGGAAACTATTTTTGGAAACCCACATCAACGGAACTATTTGTGTCGGCACTGAAGTGAACCGCCTTGAGCTCCTGAGCCGCCTATGCAATGCCCGCGGCCCGAGTCTGTAATGGATAATGGATTGTATTGGACCATCTGACCCGACCCACCCGCCCCGGTCCATCGCGCACGGTGTCGGTCACTGCTGACCGCCGGCCTGCCTGCCTCGCCAGGTGTTGGTCACATTCTCCTCCACCTACGTGCTGGTGGCCCTCAGCATAGACCGCTGCGACGCCATCATACACCCGATGCGCTTCATCGGCAGCTGTGAGTACACACACACACACACACACACACACACACACGCACACGCACACGCACACGCACACGCACACGCACACGCACACGCACACGCACACGCAAACGCACACGCACACGCACACGCACACGCACACACACACACACACACACACACACACACACACACACACACACACACACACACACACACACACACACACACACACACACACACACACACACACACACACACACACACACACACGCACACGCACACGCACACGCACACGCACACGCACACGCACACGCACACGCACACGCACACGCACACGCACACGCACACGCACACGCACACGCACACGCACACGCACACGCACACGCACACGCACACACACACACACACACACACACACACACACACACACACACACACACACACACACACACACACACACACACACACACGCACACGCACACGCACACGCACACGCACACGCACACTGTTGCTGTGGCTGTGGATTTTTTTTTTTTTTGGTTAGCATAGTTGGTTAATTGTTTCACATCTATCGTATACAAGTAAATATGCTAGGATAATGACTGCAAATTTTGTGAAAATAATTATATGCTTAATCTGAACGGGCCGGACCGGGCCTGGGCCTCAATATTATGAATTTGACCGGGCCTGGTCTGGGCCTGGGCTTGGTGTTCATGGGCCTGGGCCGGGCTGGGCTGGGGGTTGGTGGGCCCGTGACGAACACTGGTGAACGTGTGTTTTGGCATGCCACTTCAACGTGTTCGTCAATATCAGCTGCGTGTCCTTTTTTAACTTGCATCTGACATTTCAATTCGGACATGACGCTTAAATTAATCTTTAATATTCCTTTGTGACCGAGTGCTTTTATTGTCAATCAATGCAACACAATTTCACAATTTATATCCGAGAATCATCATATTGCAAAGCTTCCCAATGGCATGCATTTCCCCAATAGCCACATTCCTTGGGCGAAAACTCCAAGTTTAGTGGACTATGTGCAATCTACTGTCTCCGCCCTAAAGGATGAACAGTTTGCCTCAGTATGCATGGGGTCCTCCGTTGTAGCCGCCGGATCGGCCGACGTGAACATACATGCGAACCATTGGGTTTGTTCCAACGCTAGGCCTCGTTCGGGTGCATACAAACTTCTTCGATACATTTGGATTGCAACCTACTTTGTCGAGGAAGTTTCCGTGTACATCGCGTAAGATTGAGTCAATGTCAATAGGCGTGGTAGTTAGTTCAATTTCGTTTCAACGAATGGCTTGTGATCACATGTCTTCCTAGTAGTCTGAACTCTGAACGCTTGCAGTATTGAACCGTACGATTGACATCATGCAATGTCCTTTTTTATTGCTAAGTAATCTATTTAGGAAGAGTTCGTTTTCAGTGTCATCTCCGTCCAATTCCATTTTCATTCAATTATAACCAATGCCCCGTTTTCATTCAATTCAATTTGTAAAAGCCAAAACAGATATTCGCCGTCAGCAGAACAGCAGCATAGCAGAACAAGGTAACAACTCCAGAGTTTTTAGTTCACCTGGTCCTTTTGTACTGGTATTGCGCAGTTGCTACCTAACACGGTTGCTTCATGTACGATGGTGCATGCACGTTGGTGTTATTGTGTCTGGTACAGCGTTGAGTGTTGAGTGTTGAGTAGCGGGTGCAGTGTCGGGTGTTGTGTTGAGTGTTGAGTGCAGTATCGGGTGCAGTGTCGGATGCTGTGTTGAGTGTTGCGTGCAATATCGGGTGCAGTGTCGGGTGCTGTGTTGAGTGTTGAGTATCGGGTGCAGTGTCGGGTGCTGTGTTGAGTGTTGAGTATCGGGTCCAGTGTCGGGTGCTGTGTTGAGTGTTGAGTATCGGTGAGTGTTGCACCGTGTTGTTTACCAGTTGTTACCACCTTACCAGTTGTTACCACCTTACCAGTTGGCGTTATTGAGTGTTGAGTGCGGTATCGGGTGCAGTGTCGGGTGCAGTGTTGGGTGCTGTGTTGGGTGCTGTGTTGAGTGCTGTGTTGAGTGCAGTGTCGGGTGCAGTGTCGGATGCTGTGTTGAGTGTTGAGTGCAGTATCGGGTGCAGTGTCGGGTGCTGTGTTGAGTGCAGTATCGGGTGCAGTGTTGGGTGCTGTGTTGAGTGTTGAGTGCAGTATAGGGTGAAGTGTCGGATGCTGTGTCGGGTTCAGTGTCGGTTGCAGTGTCGGATGCAGTGTTGAGTGTTGTGTCGGGTGCAGTGTCGGATGCTGTGTTGAGTGTTGAGTGCAGTATCGGGTGCAGTGTCGGGTGCTGTGTTGAGTGTTGTGTCGGGTGCAGTGTCGAATGCTGTGTTGAGTGCAGTATCGGGTGCAGTGTCGGGTGCTGTGTTGAGTGTTGTGTCGGGTGCAGTGTCGGATGCTGTGTTGAGTGCAGTATCGGGTGCAGTGTCGGGTGCTGTGTTGAGTGTTGTGTCGGGTGCAGTGTCGGATGCTGTGTTGAGTGCAGTATCGGGTGCAGTGTCGGGTGCTGTGTCGGGTGCAGTGTTGAATGTTGTGTCGGGTGCAGTGTCGGATGCTGTGTTGGTCTCTGCGCTGTTTTCTGTGCCATGGTGACAGTGTGGAGTTCGCCTTGCTGTCTTTTCCATTACGCCGGATCAGGATATGGTTAGTAGGAGGTGGCCGGTGAGCCGGTACTGACTGTCACGGTGACGCGCCGGGTGCTGTGCCGCAGGGCGCCGCGCCCGGATGCTCGTGGTCGGGGCGTGGACAGTCAGCGCCCTGTTCGCCTCGCCGATGCTGATCCTGTACGACGCCGCGGTGTTCGAAGGTGAGCCGACGGAAAGGCACGTCGTAAAAGAAGCTTTACTGAACGTTTGCATGGTATATCAAGGAAGCTTGCTTTTTGAGGGACGGCAAATGATATGACGGTAAATGCTAGCAGCATATCATTCGTGCAACAGCTACTGATACATGGCATCTGATATAATAATACAACGTTGACATACATATAATTACAACATAATTCATTGATTTGTATATCCATTTAGTACGCATCTTTTGAATGGATGGATTTCTGAGCTCAGGTCCTGCGCTAAGCAGAGCTTATGGCGCAGATCCTGACCCTACCATCCGATCGCGCGATTCCTGGTAACGGTCACAATTTATAAGGGCCAATTTTGTTCGCCCAAGCATAGCCGGACACGGTCCGCCCCGCCCTCTGACGTCACCTGACCTTGAACGCGGCCGCTGCCACAGGCCGCAGGCTATCCCAGTCAGAGTCAAAAAGAGAGCGCCGAAGAGACTCGAACTGAACCTGCCACACCAGGGGAGGTGTGAAGCCCAGCGCTCTCCCGAGACTGGGCTACAGGGGCGGACAGTGATTATATGTTTCATCTACAAATATTTTAGAGAACGCTCAGAACAAAAACAGCACTTCAATAGAGTAGGTACAAAGTCAGTGTTTTATCACCTCACCAACTCCTTTTCCGAACCATTAACCCGCGAGTTACTGGGGGGCTATTTTTTGCCCCCCTCCCGTTATTTTGCAATAACTCCTAAACGAACACCTGTATCGTCACCAAACTTGCAGTAACTTCTCTCACATCAATTCTAAATATGTTGGTAAAATGAAAAATATGAGGCTATGATAGGTCAACCGAGAATGACGTCAGAGTGACGTCATGTTCTTCGGTTTTTGTTGCAAAATAATGGTTTGCGGAAAACGCTGTCAAGGGTACGATATTTGAGATAAACTAAATTGTATGAAATCAAATTACTGACAATAGACCGGGTTATCAAACTGCAATCTCGGATTTTTTAGTTTTTTTTTAATTCAAAATTTTGAGAAATCCAAAGACATTTTTTTTTTTAACAAAATTTTCAAGAAAAAATCAGAATTATCCAAAAACCGGAATATATGTGATTGAGATGTATGCGGTGAATATGTGTACCAATTTTAAAGTCGATATCTTTCAAATTGACCGAGTTATGACCTTTAAATGACACAAATCGACCACTTCTCACAGCATTACTATGACAAAAAACGCATTTCCATTTTTGCTTTTTACTTCTATTTATATGGAAAAAAAACAATGTTCTAAGGTAATTTTTCACGTTCTAGACGAAAAACAAACCCATAAACATGTGTTACAACGCCTAATGACCGTAATCTGCAGTTTGACCTCGTGACCTCGGATGACCTTGACCTGACCCAAGGCCATAAACAGCTTAGAAAGGTACTTAAAAGTGTCAGACACACGAATCATACCGATTTATCAACAGCTTATGCGTTTAATATCGCAATTTTGCGCGACAATTCCATCCATAGAGACCTTTCGACACGGTCAAACATTTTGTACTTGACCTGACCTGTGACGTCATCGGTGACCCCGAGGTCAACAATATTATGTTTCCCTCGATAAATTTCCAAGGGCTATCGAATGCCGTTTGAATTTTTACATTCGGTCCAGTAGTTCCGGAGATCAGAGGGGGGGGGGGGGAAATAGCCCCCCCCCCCCCCCCCAGTAAGTCGCGTTATGAAATATACCCCAGTAACTCGCGGGTTAACCGCTCTTCACCTGACCTTATCCAGGGCTACGAAGCAGGGGCGCAGGAACTATGTTCAAGTTGGGGGGCCGGAGGCATTCTGAAGTCGATTCTTTCCATGCAACGCCCATAGGCGTAATGTTAAAATAAAATAAAATGTGTGTGTGTGGGGGGGGGGGCTGCCCCCCCCCCCCCCCCCCCCCTGCCCCCTGTTCCTACGCCTATGTTACGAAGTTAACGTATTTACATATCGGAACGACATCGATGCTTGCAATGCATAGCCTGTATTGACGGAGCCAGAATCAGAAGGTATTATCAAGCATCACGGTCAACACCCCTTACTGGCTCTTCACCTGTTTACCACCCATGCGCCTGTATCACCAGAGCAGCAAGGCATTGAGCTATATTGCTGTCGAGTAGCTCTCGAGATATCATTTTGCTTTCAATTTCATTTTCATTTTCCTCTCTCTCTCCGATAGTCGTGCACACGTGTACAGCTGACATGTAACCTCAGCTGACATGTAACCTCGTATGGTCTCCTCTGTCTCCTCTGGTCTCCTCTGGTCTCCTCTGTCTCCTCTGGTCTCCTCTGTGACCCCGTATGGTCTCCTCTGTCTCCTCTCGTCTACTATGTGACCTCGTATGGTCTCCTCTGTCTCCTCTGGTCTCCTTTTTGACCCCGTATGGTCTCATCTGTCTCTTCTGGTCTCCTCTTTGACCCCGTATGGTCTCCTTTGTCTCCTCTGGTCTCCTCTTTAACCCCGTATGGTCTCCTCTGTCTCCTCTGGTCTCTTCTGTGACCCCTTATGGTCTCCTCTGTCTCCTCTGGTCTCCTATGTGACCCCTTATGGTCTCATCTGTCTCCTCTGGTCTCCTCTGTGACTCCGTATGGTCTCCATTGTCTCCTCTGTTCTCCTCTTTGACCCGTATGGTCTCCTCTTTGACCCCGTATGGTCTCCTCTGTGACCCCGTATGGTCTCCTCTGCACCGTATGCTATCCTCTGTGACCCCATATTGTCTCCTCTGTCTCCTCTGGTCTCCTCTGTGACCCCGTATGGTCTCCTCTGTCTCCTCTGGTCTCCTCTTTGACCCCGTATGGTATCCTCTGGTCTCTGTGATTCCGTATGGTCGTCTGCTCTGTCTCCTCTGATCTCCTCTGTGACCCCATATGGTCTCCTCTGTCTCCTCTGATCTCCTCTGTGACCCCGTATGGTCTCCTCTGTCTCCTCTGATCTCCTCTGTAACCCCGTATGGTCTCCTCTGGCTCCTCTGGTCTCCTATGTGACCCCTTATGGTATCACCTGTCTCCTCTGGTCTCCTCTGTGACCCCGTATGGTCTCCTCTGTCTCATCTGGTCTCCTATGTGACCCCGTATGGTCTCCTCTGTCTCCTCTGATCTCCTCTGTGACTCCGTATGGTCTCCTCTGTCTCCTCTGGTCTCCTCTTTGACCCCGTATGGTCTCCTCTGTGACCCCGTATGGTCTCCTCTGTGACCCCGTATGGTCTCCTCTGTCTCCTCTGGTCTCCTATGTGGCCCCGTATGGTCTCCTCTGCACCGTATGGTCTCCTCTGTGACCCCGTATGGTCTCCTGTGACCCCGTATGGTCTCTTCTGCACTGTATGGTCTTCTATGTGGCCCGATATTGTCTCCTCTGTCTCCTCTGATCTCCTATGTGACCCCGTAAGGTCTCTTCTGTCTCCTCTGGTCTCCTCTGTGACCCCGTATGGTCTCCTCTGTCTCCTCTGGTCTCCTCTGTGACCCCGTATGGTCTCCTCTTTGACCCGTATAGTCTCCTCTGTCTTCTATGGTCTCCTCTGTGATTCCGTATGGTCTCATCTGGTCTCCTCTGTGACTCCGTATGGTCTCCTCTGTCTCCTCTGGTCTCCTCTTTGACCCCGTATGATCTCCTCTGTGACCCCGTATGGTCTCCTCTGTCTCCTCTGGTCTCCTCTGTGAACCCGTATGGTATCCTCTGTCTCCTCTGGTCTCCTCTGTGACCCCGTATGTTCTCCTTTGTCTCCTCTGTTCTCCTCTTTGACCCGTATGGTCTCCTTTGTCTCCTCTGTTCTCCTCTTTGACCCGTATGGTCTCCTCTGTGACCCCGTATGGTCTCCTCTGCACCGTATGCTATCCTCTGTGACCCCATATTGTCTCCTCTGTCTCCTCTGGTCTCCTCTGTGACCCCGTATGGTCTCCTCTGTCTCCTATGGTCTCCTCTGTCTCCTATGGTCTCCTCTTTGACCCCGTATGGTCTCCTCCGGTCTCATCTGTGATTCCGTATGGTCGTCTGCTCTGTCTCCTCTGATCTCCTCTGTGACCCCATATGGTCTCCTCTGTCTCCTCTGATCTCCTCTGTGACTCCGTATGGTCTCATCTGTCTCCTCTGGTCTCCTCTGTGACTCCGTATGGTCTCCTCTGTCTCCTCTGATCTCCTCTGTGACCCCGTATTGTCTCCTCTGTCTCCTATGGTCTCCTCTGTGACCCCGTATGGTCTCCTCTGTCTCCTCTGATCTCCTCTGTGACCCTGTATTGTCTCCTCTGTATCCTATGGTCTCCTCTGTGACCCCGTATGGTCTCCTCTGTCTCCTCTGATTTCCTCTATGACCCCGTATTGTCTCCTCTGTCTCCTATGGTCTCCTATGTGACCCTGTACGGTCGTCTCCTCTGTCTCCTCTGGTCTCCTATGTGACCCTGTACGGTCATCTCCTCGGTCTCCTCTGGTCTCCTCTGTGACCCCGTACGGTCGTCTCCTCTGCAGACGCAGGTATGACTCAGTGCTGGATTGACCTGGGAGAGCCCAACTCACTCGAGTGGCGGCTGTACCTGGTGCTGATCAGCCTGACGCTGTTCATCATCCCGGCCATCATCATCATCAGCTGCTACTCCATCATCCTCTGTACGCTCTGGAGCAAAGGACGTATGCTGAAGATGAGCTCAAACGTTGACAGTAAGTCATTCAGCCATAGATGAAGAAGTGACTTAGGAGACTTTCTGTCGCGCATCGACTTGCTATGTGAACTACGTATACATCGCCAGATAAACACACCGGTGGCAAGAGAAAAACACAATGGTGAAATGCCCCAAACTATACCTGTCCAAAATGCAGAACTGGAAGTTTAGGGCTGGTCTTAATCTTATGGATACTCATATGGTCTAAATTTTACGATCTTAATATCATGGTTTATTCGGCTCACAAAGTGCATGCTGCATCAACCTTTGTGGTTATAGTAGGTACGCCATTATAGTAGGTACGCCATTATAGTAGGTACGCCGTGCGTTGCAATGGCCGTGCTCGACTGTGCCTGGCTCGAAGCATGTCAATGCCACGGCTGGGTTGTATTCTCAGATTCCACGGCTGGGTTGTATTCTCAGATTCCATGGCTGGGTTGTATTCTCAGATTCCATGGCTGGGTTGTATTCTCAGATTCCATGGCTGGGTTGTATTCTCAGATTCCACGGCTGGGTTGTATTCTCAGATTCCATGGCTGGGTTGTATTCTCAGATTCCATGGCTGGGTTGTATTCTCAGATTCCATGGCTGGGTTGTATTCTCCGATTCCATGGCTGGGTTGTATTCTCAGATTCCATGGCTGGGTTGTATTCTCCGATTCCATGGCTGGGTTGTATTCTCAGATTCCATGGCTGGGTTGTATTCTCCCTCCCGCCAATACATCGTTGGCGTTAGGCAGTGAGATTCTCGAACGTTTCTTGCAATCATAGCAACTGCTTTCTTCTGCACACAATAATCAGATATATGCCGACTTGCAATGTTAACAAATTAGCATCATACTGAGGTCAATCCACATACTGATCACCCTTCTGTAGTGTTCACCCTTAGTGATCACCCTTCTGCAGTGTTCACCCTTAGTGATCACCCTTATGTAGTGTTCACCCTTAGTGATCACCCTTATGTAGTGTTCACCCTTAGTGATCACCCTTCTGTAGTGTTCACCCTTAGTGATCACCCTTCTGTAGTGTTCACCCTTAGTGATCACCCTTATGTAGTGTTCACCCTTAGTGATCACCCTTCCGTAGTGTTCACCCTTAGTGATCACCCTTCTGTAGTGTTCACCCTTAGTGATCACCCTTCCGTAGTGTTCACCCTTAGTGATCACCCTTATGTAGTGTTAACCCTTAGTGATCACCCTTCTGTAGTGTTCACCCTTAGTGATCACCCTTCCGTAGTGTTCACCCTTAGTGATCACCCTTATGTAGTGTTAACCCTTAGTGATCACCCTTCTGTAGTGTTCACCCTTAGTGATCACCCTTCTGTAGTGTTCACCATTAGTGATCACCCTTCCGTAGTGTTCACCCTTAGTGATCACCCTTATGTAGTGTTCACCCTTAGTGATCACCCTTCCGTAGTGTTCACCCTTAGTGATCACCCTTATGTAGTGTTAACCCTTAGTGATCACCCTTATGTAGTGTTCACCCTTAGTGATCACCCTTCTGTAGTGTTCACCCTTAGTGATCACCCTTCCGTAGTGTTCACCCTTAGTGATCACCCTTCTGTAGTGTTCACCCTTAGTGATCACCCTTCCGTAGTGTTCACCCTTAGTGATCACCCTTATGTAGTGTTAACCCTTAGTGATCACCCTTCTGTAGTGTTCACCCTTAGTGATCACCCTTCTGTAGTGTTCACCCTTAGTGATCACCCTTCTGTAGTGTAAACCCTTAGTGATCACCCTTATGTAGTGTTCACCCTTAGTGATCACCCTTCTGTAGTGTTCACCCTTAGTGATCACCCTTCCGTAGTGTTCACCCTTAGTGATCACCCTTATGTAGTGTTTACCCTTAGTGATCAGTGATCACCCTTCTTAAATAATCGCAGGGACGTATCGCAGGTATGTACATATACCAGAACTGGCTGACTAGCGTCAACATAATGCCTTTAAAGGGATTATACGGGTTTTTCCCAGAATAATTGAGTTACATAGTAAAACGTACTTATAAAGGTGGTAGAAGTCCCCCGGTAGCCACATTTTTTTCCTGGAAATAACCTCTTCTGCACGTAAGGACATTCCAAAGTGCGCGGTGATGCCACCGCGTATTTTCTGCTGGGCCGGCTGAGGCGGAGCCAGTCATTTCTTTTATGCTAATAAAAACACCTCACTTATGGCATATTTCCGGTAAAATAAGCAATATTTGAAAGAAAATAAACTTGTTTTGTTCCAACGACACCAGCAGTTACCTAGTTTTCCCATAAAATTCTATATTTCTCATGAATTTTCATGCCAAAAAAAAACAAAATACGCCACCACCAAATTATCAACGCTAAAGGCCAGAGAAAAGAAAACCACAACAACACAAAACCTCAACGGACAGTGTGTAGTAATACAAAGTTCCGTCAGTTTTGAATTACATAATAATTTTGTGATCCAGTGTAGGACTTGCAGATAATTCAAAACTCTAAAATTGATCTTAAGATAAAAGTGGTGGACAGTAGTGCCGATTAAGTACTCGTTATCTGATACTAGTCTCGAAAAACGCCCATGTTTTAACGCGGATAATTGCTGAAATAATGGACTAAATGAGCATTGAGGTCCCTGTTATATGTCTTAAACGTGTTTAAAGCTCATGCAACTGCAAAAGAGTGCATTTACTTTCAGGACGGAAACCCGTATAATCCCTTTAAAATGATTATAGGGAGATGCGAACTAGTCAGATGGGTGAATGATGGTCGTTGTGGCTTGACAAAAACACCCATGGGGTTTTTCCACATTAACTTGTATATCTCCAGATAATGCAAAGGACTCGCAGTATTGTATAAACTTTTTCCCACAGCTTTTCCTGGATGATGACGGTAGGGGAATCCGGAATCCTATCGGCACAGGCTATGACATTCAAAGGGCACAATTCTCGTGTTGTGCCCAACCTGCTTCTTTGATCCTTGATTACGCTCTCTGTTTTGATGAAATAACGCAACATCACACAATGTGATGTGACATCAACAGGATCAAAGGATCAAATAAGTAAGCTGGGCCTGGTCACACAGAGATAGTGTAGCCTTTAGATAACAAACGCCTCAACAATCTAATTATTTATAAATTATTTTGCACCAAAGTGCAATGACAAATGTAATTAGGTGAAATGTAAAGCTACCAATGTTGCTCCACTCTGCTGAACTGTCTGCCGATGACGAGGTAAGAAGACATCGAGTTCATTCGCTGACCTTCGTCTGCACTAGATACATCCAGAGAGCGCTGCTGTGGTTGTCTTATATTTGTATTGTTGTCATTATAACACAAAATACATTCTAAAAAAATCGTTCGTCTGAAGGCCACGTCATGGGTGGAGTTTTCAAAGTAAGTTGGTGGGGCAAAATGAAATCCCTTAAAAGGAGTGTGCCTACTCACATCGCTTATTTGGGGTTATTGACACTGGTCTATAGAACATAATTTTCTGAATTGACCCATGACTTCGTTTCTCCAGATTCGCCCTAGTTGCTGAGATATTCCAAAGACTCCAGGAACTTGCTGGGAGCAAAAAGTTATCGGGTAGACTCCAGAGGGCTTCCGCTACTAGAAGCACAGCAACTATCGATTAAACTGCTAGCATATTGATAGCGCCAGCCAATAGCAATTCAACAAAACAGCTCGTGCACACTGATAGCAGCAGCCGAACAGAAACTGGATGGCGATCATGTTTTTCGATGATGGCCGTTTCGATGATGGCCGATGGCCATTTTTTGAAGAAGATATCAATTTAGAGCTACGAAACTTGCACATAATAAAGTTCACAGTGGCAAGAACGTGCTGTGCAAAACTTGTTTTTTTTATCTTGCATAATGTGACCGTAATTGTATTGTCTTATGTGCGCCGTTTTACATAACATCACCATAGTGGCGATCGTTTTATAGATATCGAAACAAAAAATAAGCAAAAAAACATTATAAGTGAAAATTAAATTAAAGGGGCCCCAGATATGAATTTCATCGTATACAACAATCAAACCAATAGCTACTTACCGTATGAAAAATATTTTTGACATTCCAAAACAGTAGGCACACTCCCTTTAAGACACTTCGGTGAGTCCCGGTAGAACGTCACCAGCGCGTTAACCTGGGAGATCGAGTGACTCAGCGCGCTAAATCCAAAAAGCTGCTAATTGTCTAGTACAAGAAACCAAAATGCACTTTTCATGGTCATAGCCCATAGGTAATGTAAAATATTGAAATCTACCCGATTTTAAATCTACTCCAAAGACTATATAATCAACATAAATAAATCAATTTTTTGCACACTATCATTTTTACACTCCCTAATATCAGCAAGGAATAGCAGAGGGCATACAACCAACAAATCTCATTTTCAAGTTAATTGCAACCACAATGCCTTCCACTCCACCAAACATTACCAAGACAGGAAAGGGACACTGAACCTTACACCAAGGACGTGGCACATCTCTGCTCAGAAAGGCAGGCTACAGCAGCCTCAGCAACATAACATCAGCATACCAGACACCAATGCACTGAAACAGGTCCTTGGGGAAAAAAGGTTTCTCCTTCCTTGGGTAGGTATAGATATCTTCAGGAAGGTCATTTGTCAGAATATGAAAAATGGTACGTTGGTATGCACTCCTCTTACAACACTCAACAGAGGATATAAGAGATACTTTGTGATTCAATACTTACATGCTATCGCTATGCAACATCAAAAGTCACTGCCAGTGAATGTGTACACTAAATGGAAAATGGTTACAGAATTTAAAAAAGGGAAAATATTGGGCATAATTTTACTTAAAGTAGGTACACCACAACTCTGATACATAACAATAATTTAGCATTTTGATTTGAAACATTCATGCAGCATTTGTCACAAAAACAAAAAGACATGTGAATGGGTTTTTCTTCTCTCCTCTAAATAGCATTGCCTTGAAAACTGGGATTTTAGCACCAATAGTTAGAGAGGACTGCTTTTATCTCCCAAAATCTGTTAATTGTCTGGTACAATAAACCAAAATACACCTTGCATGGACTTAATTTTAAATATTCAAATTTACTCCAAAAGACTACAATCAACATATAAATTAAACCATTTCTGCACACTATCAAGTTTTACACTCCATAATATCAGTAAGGAATAGCAGAGGGGAGGGCATACAGCCAACACATATCATTTTCAAGTTAATCGAAACAACAATGCCTTCCACTCCACCAAACATTACCAAGACAAAAAAGGGACAGAAAACCACTGAACCTTACCATACAGTATACCACTACACACGCGGCCATAGATATATGTGCATACCAAGATTATTTTACTATGCATACGGGCCAGGCGCCCAGTAAAAACATTTTACGAAACATTTACGCAGGATTTGTCACAGTTAAAAAAACTTGTGAATGTGATTTTCTAAATAGCATTGCCTTGAAAACTGTGATTTTAACAATGAAAAGAAAATGAAAAAGTACAACAACAATGCTGGCATTCACCATTGCTTGATTTAAACAAAAAATATTGCCTTATATTTGTGAAATGTATAGCTCTTGGTTAATTTAGGTTGTGACAAAATCGGCGCAATGAAACTTTTGCTGACAAGTTGTGATGCAAAGGATTTCTACCTTCTGAAACTCATTGCCACCTTGTGCTCTTTTTGACATTCTCACGTTTATGGAAAGGTGTGGTGGTGATAACCAAAGTTTGGTGAGACCATTTATATTTGACTCCATAAGTTTTGCCAGATTTGAAGTAATTTACTTAATGTAAATGTAAAACTGTTGCAGTTGCATGATATAATTTCTGATAAAAATGGTGTAAGGTCAGGCACGTAGCCAGGATTTTGGATCTCCCCTTCGCCACCCTTGGCTACGTCCCTGTGTGAGGTGCTGGTACCATATTGTGCTTATGTTATACTATACATTCATTAAATTATAAATCATCCCCTATTTTTGTTTATATAAGTGTTAAACATATAGCAATAGCAGCTCTTCCTCGTATTGAATGAGTTTCATATTTTAAAGATGTCAGAAGTAGGTAGCTGATGTTCCTTGTGCAAGTTCGGTTCGGGTCGATCGAGTGCAGCACAAGTTCCTCATCTGGCTACTCACTCATACATTCTCCGGACAAGCTAATTATCTCTCTAATGGTAGCCTTCTGCTCCATTTCAAATTTCCTTCCTTAGCATCACGCAGAATGCAGCATGACCTGCTCTTCTTGAGGAACATCCTGGGGGAAAGTGGACTCACAGGTCATTCTCGAGTCGTTTACTCTGCACGTGCCGCCTCGCTCGACCCGCACCGTCTCTCTTTTAACCGTGCCTCGAGCACGGGTAAGAACTGTGGACTCTGGGATGTTCTGCCGGCTCCCTATAGAGCAATGCGTTACTTTTTAGGCAGTGCTTTTAACGCAGACATCTTTTATGACAGTTTTGGAGCTTTTAGAGCACAGGTGATCAAGTACGTTTTAACCCTGTAGTTTGTGACTGTAAACTTTAGGCTGTGTGATTATGTGATGTGTGTGCTGCGTTGTGTATTTATTGTTATATCTTATCTTCACGACTTCGCCTGTCAGTGGAGCGTAGCTCTGTTGGCGATCAAATGAAATATAAAAAAGTATATTGACCAGCTCCAGTTTCTTTTAAAGTTGGTGGGGCACAAATCAATGTTGGTGGGGAAACAACCAATCGGGAGGGCTCACTCTGGCCTCTGGAAGGCCCACTTTGACCTCCAGGGGCCACTCTGACCTCCAGAGGGCCACTCGGTCCTGCAGGGAGGGGACTCAATCTGGCCTGCAGAGGTTCCGAAGACGAAAAGTGCGGCCTGATCTGAGCGGTTCTTAGGCTATTCAAATTGAAAGCATGCAAAACGCATAGACCTGCGTGGAGTCCTGTGGTGTCCCACGGGAACCGCAAACCCACGGGTCCTCTCGTGGCTACGCCCCTTCACAGCTGATTCAGAATTTTGTGAGACGATTCATTTACGACTAAAAACAATTCCTGTGGGTGAATATAGAGATGTTTGGTCGGTACATTCCTTGATTCCTCATTGATTTATCAATTGAATCGGTACAGATCTGACCCGAACAGTATCCGTTGGAATGGAAAACGAGGCAAGAAGGCACCCTAACCTAAAGTGGTTGTTATTAACGTTTACCGCGGTTCATATTAATCCCACAAACCACGCTTAGACGTGAATAATCACTGGTGTAGGGGCCAAATCCCAAGAAGTCACAATAAAAAGTGATTCACAATTAAAAGTGGTTAAGTGATAGGAAACAGCTCGTTAAAGGCGGCTCCCGACACCTCCCTGTTTCACACGGGGTGATTCAGGGCAGCACACTGGGCCCAGTCTTGTTTTTGTTGTTCACAAATGATGTTGCCTCCCACTTGGCTTGCGATAAAATCGTAATGTATGCTGACGATTCTCAATTTCTGAACAGTGCGGACAAAAATGATCTAGATAATCATAAACTTAAAATAGAGAACATGCTTTCCACCGTTCAGATCTGGTACGACCAGAACAGTCTAAAGGTAAATCCGGCCAAAACTGAGATGATGATTTTTGGTATGCCAAAGCAAGCAAGTGCAGGCGACATCACTGTGAACTTCGCTGGTGCACAGGTGCGTCTGACCACAAAGATGAAGGTGTTGGGCGTAACACTTGATCCCGAGATAAGGTGGGAGGACCACATCTCGACGGTGATTAGAAAATCTTACGCTACTTTAGCCGGCCTGGCTAAGTTTGCTAATAAGTTACCCACCGCAGTTAAGAAGCTCATTGTCGAGACATTGGTCTTCCCACACACCATGTACTGCCTTACCGTTTGGGGTGGATGTCGAGATGTCCAGCGGAAACGTGTCCAAAAAGTGCTGAACCATGCGGCTCAAATTGTTACCTCCTCAAGGCGTAACGAGCATGTCACACCTCTTTTTGAGGAGCTCAATTGGCAGAGACTGGAAAAACTCATTTTGGAGAAAGATATTGTGACCATTCATAAGATTCTAAATGAGGAAACATATTCAGCAAATTTAAAGGCTTTAGTGGAGTCCCGAGCAGAGGTTTCAGCACGCAGCACCCGGGCCGTCGAAGCTGGTCAGCTGCATCTTCCTAAAGTACGCACCGAACGCGCTCGACGCTTCTTCATGTACCGCGCTGTTGCTAGTTGGAACGGAGCGACACCAGTCGTGCGTGAGGCACCAACTGCTAGAATGTGTGGGAGGAACGTCAGAGCGGGGTCCTAGACACTGTGCAGCTTTAATTGATTGTATGACCTCATTACACTATGTGTGACGTTTTTATAGCCATTCTTGTCGTTTATCTTCATTGCAGAAATTTGTCACGATGTATTTTTACCGTCGCCCATTTACGTTTTTTTATCTTCATAATAGTCGCCTTGCTTTTAGTTTTAGGAGGGCATGTAAGGTGTGATGTATGTACTTGTCTAAATTTCATTTTATTAGCGCGGTGGCCTATGTACAACTGACTACAACATAACAGCCACTATGTGGACGTTGTAACGAAGCTTAAATAAAATAAATAAATAATAAACAAACTTATCGGATTTCGCTTCTGCCGCATCAATGGTTGATGTAAAACAAACTTTCTTTTTAAAAGTTGCGTAGACTTTCGCTTAAATTAGGAAATGCGCTATTCTTTGGGCGATGTAGGGTGCTTGGCTCTTACGCCCCCTTGGATACGCCAGTGGCCAGAAAACATTGGGGGGGGGTGAGAGAGCACCATTGGGGTTGGGGGGGGGGCGAGAGCACCATTGGGGGGGCGAACTCAACATGGGGGGGGGGGGGCGAGGGCCACCCCAAAGGTATATAAATCGACACCTATGGATAACCATTATCTTGGGCCGGTATTAAAATGTCTAAATTACTAAGGTAATTTTTCCCAAAACTTAACCGTTTTTAAGCAATTTAATTTACCATTTGCAAAATGACTCCAGGCTGGTGCAGCCGCTGATTGGCTGACAGCCATTTTTCAGCCAATCCCACTTTGTCAGCCAATCAGCGGTAGTCTATAGCTCAATAATGACATCATTCACCCAAATCCAAAAGCTTAGTTTGTATAAAGTTAAGCGACTTTTCGAGTGAAAAATATCACCATCGTTTTCAGCAGCACTTACTTCATATTCTCTACTACAACCAGCGTATATTTGACAACTTTCAGAAAGGTGAAACATTCCCTTTAATATTAACGAAAATACTGTTATAACATCCACCACTTATTATTTAGTCACAATGTCTTGTGACGCATTACAACATAACACATTAAGTAGTTTCAACTTTCATATCGTCGCCATTTTAAGCAGTAGCACAAACGCATTGTTATGTTTAAAATGAATAAACCTCGTTGTGCGAGTACTGTAACGAAAAGGAATGTCGACACAGTTGAACACGCATTCAATGCGCTCATTTTGAGGACGTCGCAAACTTTCGCCTTTGTCCGATTTGAATGTCACCCGCTGCCGCTTCTTACCAGCGCTGATGGTGCTGGCAAAATAACTGCTCTTTTCGATCCGTTAAAACTCACCTGGGTCAGTGGCGCGACACCTGACTCGATTCTTTATTATTCAGTTGAATGGCAAACACCCTTGGTTGCGATCCAAAACGTGCCATTTAATATTATTTAATTGTGTCAGCTGCAGACATCAATCGCCTAAATTCAGGTGGCGGAGAGGACAGTAAAATCATTAACGGCAGACTTTTTCTTCAGTTTGTATATGCGGGGCACCTGGATCTGCGTAACGTGAAGCTTACATCGCCATCCAGATACCCATTACTTCAGTTGTCACTGTTTCTGTCGACCGTTGCAAACGAAGGTTACTACCCTTTACAAGGCTAGGTATCAGCATTCCGCCGTTTTGCAGCTGCTTCAGTATGTTTGCCGTGGAGGTTGATGACTGAGAGAGGGACATCGTTACTCTCACTGCTACAAAGGCTCCACATGGGTGATAGGTCGGTGGACTCGAGGAAAAAATAACAAATACAGCTGTCAATCTTGATGTGTGTTATTGGTGGTGCATTCTTGGCAGGTAAGGGGCTCTCCACTGCCCGCGTGACACGCTAATAGGCCCACGAGCATACTGTTAATGTTCAGATGCCACCTGTTGGCGCCTGAGCTTCTCCGGTAAATGTCACACTGGTCTGTTTCTGCAACACTGCTTGGATAACCGTGCACGGGTGTTATACATTTTGCATTTCTCAAAAATGAAATAATTCAATCCGACATAAGTCTAAATAATCGTGATGTTTTGGCATGTTCCTCATAATTTTTCCATTGCAGAATAAGAAGCAATCATTTACTAAGTATTTGAACAGAAGGAACAAGGAACGTAGTCACAACTTGTTGCGCTATTGATACGTCTGCTCGTC
>JAXIVJ010017870.1:0-22500 GCA_036785665.1 Chirona hameri | reverse complement strand
TGATCTTGAGCTGCTGATTACGAACAACATATTTTTTTAAGAACGCCGTCCAGTAGTTTTTGAGTTATTGACGTGTATATATCACGGGTGTATAGTTAACAAAGCCCGTTAGTGGGAAAAAAGCGGACCCCTACGAATTTGCTTAAAGGGATTATACGGGGTTTTCCCAGAATAATTGAGTTACATAGTACAACGTACTTATAAAGGTGGTAGAAGTCCCACGGTAGCCACATTTTTTCTGGAAATAACCTCTTCTGCACGTAAGGACATTCCAAAGTGCGCGGTAATGCCACCGCGTATTTTCTGCAGGACCGGCTGAGGCAGAGCCAGTCATCTCTGTTATGCTAATAAAAACACCTCACGTATGGCATATTTCCGGTAAAATAAGCAATATTTGAAAGAAAATAAACTTGTTTTTGTTCCAACGACAGCAGCAGTTACCTAGTTTTCCCATAAAATTCTATATTTTTCATGAATTCTCATGCCAAAAAATTAATACGCTACCACCAAATTCTCAACGCTAAAGGCCAGAGAAAAGAAAACCACAAACACACAAAACCTCAACGAACCGTGTGTAGTAATACAAAGTCCCGTCAGTTTTGAATTGCATAATAATTTTGTGATCCAGTGTAGGACTTGCAGATAATTAAAAACTCTAAAATTGATCTTAAGATAAAAGTGGTGGACAGTAGTGCCGATCAAGTACTCGTTATCTGGGACTAGTCTCGAAAAACGCCCAAGTTTTAACGCTGATAATTTCTGAAATCATGGACTAAATGAGCATTGAGGTCCCTGATATATATATATATATATATATATATATATATATATATATATATATATATATATATATATATATATATATATATATCTTAAACGTGTTTAAAGCTCATACAACTGCAAAAGAGTGCATTTACTTTCAGGACGGAAACCCTTATAATCCCTTTAAACTTTGCACAAATATGCGCAATAGTCTCCTGAGCACGAAAATAACGTTTGCTAACAACGCAGTCCACAACTTTCTTAGATATGGGCCTACGTGCACATTCAAATTCCCATGCACATTCGCGTGCATTTTCGCGGACCCTTTTGTTTTCGATAAAAATGAGCATACATATTGATCTTGAGCTTCTGATTACGAAAAACATATTTTTTTTAAGAACGCCAACCAGTAGTTTTTGAGTTATTGACGTTTATATAACACAGGTGTATAGTTAACAAAGCCCGTTAGTGGGAAAAGCGGACCCCTACGAATTTGCTAAAACTTTGTACAAATATGCGCAATAGTATCCTAAGCACGAAAATAACATTTGCTAACAACGCCGTCCACAACTGTCGCAGATATAGGCCTACGTGCACATTCAAATTCACATGTACATTCGCGTACACTTTCGCGGACCCTTTTGTTTTCGATCAAAATGAGCATACATATTGATCTTGAGCTGCTTATTACGAACAAAATATTTTTTAAGAACGCCGTCTAGTAGTTTTTTAGGTAATAACACTTGTATACGCCGCCGCTTTTGCTTGGTACGCCATTTTTGTCCGGAGCGGGTGTTGGACGTCACGAACACTGGGTTGGATTGAATCAAATCGCCATATGACTCTACCTCCTATATACGACCTTGATATTGACATTTTAAATTGTGTTGTCTGAGATTGATTTTTATTGATGTGCGATGAGTGGGGTATATCTGTTTCCTTTTAACACAACTTAAAGGGATTATACGGGTTTCCGTCCTGAAAGGAAATGCACTCGTTTGCAGTTGTATGAGCTTTAAACACGTTTAAGACTTATAACAGGGACCTCAATGCTCATTTAGTCCATTATTTCAGCAATTATCAGCGTTAAAACTTTGGCGTTTTTCGAGACTAGTATCAGATAACGAGTACTTGATCGGCACTACTGTCCACCACTTTTATCTTAAGATCAATTTTAGAGTTTTGAATTATCTGCAAGTCCTACACTGGATCACAAAATTATTATGCAATTCAAAACTGGCAGGACTTTGTATTACGTATGTTCGTATCGTATCGTACGTATGTATGTATTACGCACGTATGTTCGTTGCTCAGTGTTTGTTCAGACCGATGTTATGTTGGCGGTGTTCTGCCCCCCCCCCCCCCTCCCGCTCAGCCCTGTTCGCCTCTCACACTCATCAGGCTCAAATAAATCCGACGCTTGACAAAATAAAAATGTGTAAGGCGATGACATTAGCGGTGTGCGCTCCGCGTATGGCCAGTACCGGGGCTGCTGATGTTCGCCGAATCGACGACACGGATATCTGCTGATTTTTCCGGCGGCGGTGCAGTAGGGGTAATCCCGTCTGTTCCGATGTGAAATGATTCAGTCTGCCCCAATGTGAGGACGGTCCCTGGTCAGCGTGCTCAATGCGAGGCCACCACGCCGAAGGAATCTGCTCGTGTGTTCATTGGTCGTAGTGTCTACCCTGACGTTGCGTCGCCCAATGGATGATGTGGAGAACAATTACGCAGGGCAGTCCCAAAGTGCCGACTGAATACGCCACATTGCATACGTTGGTCTGCCCGTTATTAAAACAGCCCATCATGTCAAAGTTATATTTTATACGGGACGAAAACATGGTAGTAAAGGTATCTGACAGACAAAAACACTGCATGAGTATCGTGCAGACATAGCCATAGCTATGCAAATACCTTCCGAATACCACGCGGCTATCCCGGCAGGCCGACGACTGAGAGTCCCATCAACGAATTTGAATTGCCAATTCTCAGAAGTTACGATTGCGGGTCTACTTCTTGGTCATCAATGCATTCGCGCAACTATCGTGCAATGTCCAAGATAATCGTGACTAAGCTATTGGAGGCTAAGCACAACATGAAGTTATATATATATATATATCGATGACGTCAAGAACACACCCACACGCTGTATGCATTTGTGAATATAAATACGTATTGTCACACGCACCTAGGTTCTACAGTGCACGACGTAATCAGGCTAAAATCAGAATTCATCATCTAAGAAGTACCCAATGAACACAATTAAGGAGATTATCTTAGCTCAGCGTACGGGGCGTTTCCGCCCATCACTCTCACGAAGCGTTGTTGGCGGCCGGCTCTCCATCCTACGCCGGTCGGCCTGTCTCGGCGCACTGCTGTGACCTTGACCCACCGCCGCCCCACACTCACAACCGCAGGACAGCAGCATACCGCGCCGAGGGACAGCTGTTGTTCAGGGACACAGCTGTTGAGATCGTCATCTCCAGTCCAAAAGAGGCCTCATTTCTGATACAAAGGGGTACACGACCCGAAGGGCGACACCTGCACCCGCAGCCCCCCCCCCCCTGCGAGGCATGCAGGGGCGCCGACTGCACAGTTACAGCACATTATGCCGCCACGGAAGGTATCTCGTCGCCCTCGGAAAGCATCATGCCGCCCTCGGAAGACATCTTGCCGCCCTCGAAATGCACCATGCCGTCCTTGGAAGTTGGAAGGCAACTTGCCGCCCCCAGAGCGCATTATGCCGCCCTCAGAAGACGTCTTGCCGCCCTCGGAAGGCCTCGGAAGAGATCTTGCCGCCATCGGAAGGCATCATGCCGCCCTCGAAAGACATATTGCCGCCCTCGGAAAGCATTTTGCCGCCCTCAGAGCGCATTATGCCGCCCTTGGAAGGCATCATGCCGCCTTCGGAAGACATCTTGCCGCCCTCAGAAGACGTCTTGCCGCCCTCGAAAGGCATTCTGCTGCCATCAGAGTGCATTATGCCGCCCTTGGAAGGTACCATGGTTGGGTGGTCCGGGACACCCAGACCCCCCAGGTAGCGACGACCCTGGTTAGCAAATATTATTTTCGTGCTGAGGAGAATATTGCGCATATTTGTGCAAAGTTTAAGCAAATTCGTAGGGGTCCGCTTTTTCCCCACTAACGGGCTTTGTTAACTATACACCCGTGATATATAAACGTCAATAACTCAAAAATTACTAGACGGCGTTCTTAAAACATATGTTTTTCGTAATCAGCAGCTCAAGTTCAATCAGTATGCTCATTTTGATCGAAAACAAAAGGGTCCGCGAAAGTGCACGCGAATGTGCATGTGAATTTGAATGTGCATGTAGGCCTATATCTAAGAAAGTTGTGGACGGCGTTGTTATACAATTTTATTTTCGTGCTCAGGAGACTATGGCGCATATTTGTGCATAGTTTAAGCAAATTCATAGGGGTCCGCTTTTTCATGCTATTAGCAAAAATATTAATAACTTAACTACCAAATGGCGTTCTTAGAAGATATGTATTTCGTAATCAACAGCTCAAGAGCAATATGTGTGCTTATTTTGAACAAAAACAAAAGGGTCCGCGAAAGTGCATATGAATGTACATTTGTATATGTAGGCTATTAGGAACTCAGGACACACGTGCGTGTGAGAACGCTAAAATGGGCTCGTATATTGAGAAGTTGTTGAATGCGCTATGATATATTGGAGTTGAGACATGAGTAGATGTCAATGGTTAATTAGGCAGCCTCTCAGGTCTTGAAAATAAGTTATTTGGCCACGGAATCACTTTTTGTCGATGACCTTGGATGACCTTAAACATTGAAATCAACATAGAGTAAAAACTGTTGAACGGCGTTCTTAATAACTATGATTTTTGTAATGAGCATGATTTTATTTATCTGATTGGAGTGTTTAAGAAAATTTGTAGGGGTCCGCTTTTTTTCCTTTTAGTTAGCCTATTGAATTATACCCCAGTTATATAAATGCTTATAACTTCAAAACTGCTGAATGGCGTTCTTAGAAAACATGTTTTTCGTGATTAGCAGCTCCATATCTATCTATATACACATTTTGAGTACAAACAAAAGGATCCGCGAATGTGCACGCGAATGTGAATGTGCATATGATGAAACTATACGCACGTTCCCAAGTGAGGACCTCGCGTAACGCTTCGAAGCGAGGACAGTTTTTACTACCCTTTAAACACATGGTAGGCAGACTTGTCAATGATTCATATTTGTCATGAATCGATTCACAGTGATTCACAGACCATAATGAATGATTCAATCATGATTCAATCACTCAACATTACCATAATGAATGATTCAATCATGATTCAATCACTCAACATTACCATAATGAATGATTCAATCTTGATTCAATCACTCAACATTAAAGGGAAGTGTCGACTCCTTTGTCTAACTCCTTTGATTTTGAATGTGCGACTCTAAGATTTTATGAGCGTGATAGGGAGGTCATGCTCTACCTGTGTGTCAATTTTCATGCTCATCAGAATAGTCTGATGTTTGACCTTAAACATATGACCTGCTCTAAATCCTTTGATTTTAAATGTGCAACTCTAATATTTTACCAGAATGATCACTGGGTTGTGATCTATCTGTGTACCAATTTTGAAGCCAATCCAAATAGTCTGCGAATGTATTTCCGAATGTGAATGTGAATGTGAGCCAATTGGACACGCGTGTTGTTTATTTTGATTATAAAATGATATTTATAATATTTATTATAATTGCAAATTCCAAGTTCCAAAAGCATTAATGACTTTACGTTTCACTTTTTTAAGCGAATACAACATTTATTTTGATTTGCATTAGGTATTATTTTTTTATAAAGCATGATGTGGAATAAAGCGGCGCCGATGCGACAGTGATATTTGGGACATGCGGAGGTCATGCAAATGTGTGTTTATGATTTAGTTTTTGATATGGTATAGCCTAGAAATTAAGAAAAGGTGGGTACCTTTTGATAATTTTTCGTGTGAAAAAGGTGTGCGTGTACTCTGTGGTTTATGCACCAAAGTATGAGTTAGTTACCTTTTCTAAGTATTTAGATACCTCCCCTAACCCTACCAGTTCCAAGGTATTCACCTAGTTTAGGGCTGATTGAACAGTGGCTTTGTGCCCACTGGAGTTGGACACAAAGCCTCGCTTTCTTTACACATAAATGAATTACAGGCTACAGCTCAGGACACAGAGCTCATATAATTGGTCATTAAGTGCCTGGTTTGTCCACAGGGCACAGATTAATGCTGGGCCGCTGGCATATTTTGTGGACAGTTTATGCTGTTTGACCAAAAAAGAATGATTCTTTGAGCAATGAATGATTCAATCAGCCTATTTTCTCTGTATGAATGATTCAATCAGTGACTCACAACAGGTTTGCGCATGAGGTGAATCGATTCATGAGTCATTCATTTGAAATAAGAATGATTCAATCAAAAGTAGTCGATTCACATTGAATCATTGACAAGTCTGATGGTAGGAATATTTTTTTTTTTTTTTTTTAATCCTTGGGCTTTGTAACAGGGGCGGCGGATTGGGGGGGGGGCAGGGCAGCGGGGGCAGCCGCCCCCGCTGGCAAAATTAAGCGGGGGCAAAACTATCATTTTGCCCCCCCCCCATCTTTGGTAGTCGAAAATTACATATCCTTTACCAGATATGGTACCAATGATGAGCATTGCAAAAGTTTAAAAATAAAAAATAAAATATACTTCATATGGCAGCAAAATATGGTAGCTTGTCCTTGAGGCAAAAGTGACACAACGCAAGCTTAAACAATATTGGTAATATAGTATATAATAATAGAGCATGTTATAAAATTACTATATGATGGAACAGTGTCAGAAATATGATTCAATCTTTACAGCTGAAGCTAATTGATAAAACATAATTTTCACTCCACGTCTATATGCGCCGCAGGGGCGGATCCAGGGGGCAGCGGCAATGTGCCCCCCCCCCCCAGACCGTTCAGGGGGGGGGGGGGACTATGCCCCTCCCCCAAGACGTGAAGTCATGCTAAGTCATGCGAAGTCATCACATGCTATATTTGAGTTTTTAGAACTGTTCTGGGCAAATTTGGCCAAATTTTGGATTTTTCTTTGACAAATTTGGCGGCGCTGCGCGCCGCTGTTTTCCCGATATTCTATTAAAAAACATAAGGGGGGGGATGACAAATAACCCCCACTAGGGCGAGAGGTAATTTATAAGTTTAACAATTATCACGTTTACAGGTGTCCTTAATGAATTATTTTGATCCCGCACCATTTCGGTCAAGCAAGTCTACAATAGAACAATCGGTCCAAATCCATCCTTTTTTCCTGTAGGTCCTTCCCGTCCTTCCGGTTACAACCGCGGAGGCGGAGAGGGTGTTCAGTAAGGTGGAGAAGACTATCCTCTCTCCGAACGACAATGACCAAGCTCCGGATGACGGAGGCGCTGATCATGTGCGAAGCCCACCGCGAGACCTATAGGCCTGACCTATACGGATGACATTATAATGTCATCCGTCAGCGAAGTCGTTGACTTCTTTGCGCGATCGGGGAGTCGCCAGCTAGATTATTTCAGGCTGCCGCTGCCTGGCTGGCTGCCGCAGGTTTCTGCCATAGACTGTATGGCAGAAATATGAGAAATGCAGCCTTCACCATTTCTAGGTATCGGTAGGTATCGGTTACTTCGTCTGCGTGTGTCGTATCTATGGACCTGCCTTGATGCGCAAATGGCCTGCTCGGGAGCAGGCACATATTTGTTTTTGCAAGAACCTGGCAACGGAAGTTGATCATCCTATCCGTATGCGGTGCATAGATGGGTAGCTAAAGTTTCTTGAAATGCATATTTAATTTGACGCCATGATCGGGTCATCTGACATCTGTATTATTGTTTTGAATGGCGGAAGTGCGACTGGCTCGATCATGTTTGACGTCCTCGACTTTAGCTCTTTTTTATCGGAGCGCAACAGATAACAACGACAAACATTTGTGCAGCGAAACGCGTATTCATTTTTCCGGTCGGACCATCCCCTCGGTTTACTATCCAAGATTCGGAGCTGGAAATTCTGAAGAAACTGCCATTTATTTGATGCTCCAAGTTCTGTTTTTAAATTTATATGGTAGCTTCTTTCCACAACATTTTTTTTCCCTTGACCGCCAAAAAATGTTAAAATCTAAGATACATTGTTTTTTTTGTTGTTGCAAGGGTCGTCGAACCCTGTAGCAAAACGTAGTTGGCCCCGAAGACGAACGGATGGATCCGTCCTTGCTCTTAAGGGCAACGCCGGCTTGATTCAGCGAACATTTTTCATGTTTTTTTCCCCTTGCAGTCGGGAACGAAAACATAGGTACACCTTTTTCCATATCCCAAAAGGTCGAAAAGCTAAAAAAAAATCTTAGAAATCGTGTGGTTGCAAAATAAAGTGGCCCAAATCCGGGGAGATTTTCGAAATTGGGGGTACCTAGGTAAGATCCGCTCAAACTGGTTGCTCCCCCCTCCCTCCCAAACGGTCGGCTGGATCCGCCCTTGATGCGCCGAACATATTAACAAAGAACGACTTGAACTTTGAACATCAATAGTTGGCTATTGAAAACGGGCCTTGTTTCCTGGTAGCTATTACATTGTAATTGTATGTTACCCTAACTTAATTTCCGGGCTCTGGCAACCCTGATAGATCGGCCCTCTAAATCTCGCTAATAATCATCATCACCTTTAATTTTCCTTCAAATCCTTCAACTATGTGTTTAACCCTCGCCCTACGGGGGCTTTTTTCACCTTCGCCCTACGGGGGGTCCTAAAAAAACCTGTTAACTTCCAAACCAAGCAACATAGAGCAACGCGGTAAGAACCACCATGTTGCCTGTCATGTTTGGAATCTAACGGTATGCAATTTTTAGGTTTCAGGTCAACGAGTGACCTTCCAGGTCAAGTGAATCACCTCGATCGCCCACGTCCAGAACAGCGATTTTGCTCTGTCAGAAAACCTCAAAATGAGAAATTGATAAATGTAAATAAAAAGGCATGTTCCTAGACCAGTTTTGTCTCAGAAATACAGAAAAGGTAATTATTTATTCGTATCTGGTAAAAAAAGTCCAAAAAAGTTATTAAAAAAATGACGTCATGAATTTCTTACACTTAGGGAGCCATCACTCAAAAATAGGGATATTTCTTTGAAATTTGGTTGAAGTATTGTCCATACTCAGTTCTCTCACATATATTCGGTTTTTTTTAACATCTTCGAAAATTTTGATTTTGTGGTGATTTTTCCCAAAAAATATGTTTTTGTTCATTTTGGGGGTCAAAAACCCAAAATTTCGAAAATCCGAGATTGCCATTTTAAAGAAAAATAAAATTGTATATCTTTGCTTCATTGAGTTTGCAATTTTCTTCAAAACTCTATTTCCTTCGATTTTTCAAACATTTATCGTTTTTCCACCAACATGACGTCATCAAAACATCAGTATTTCCCAAATTTCTCGACCAATTCCAATGAAATTTTACAGCATACGTATAATTGTTGTATACTTAGCTACTGAAAATTTCAGCAAGATGCGCCGCATGTCTACAAAGTTATGCAAGAAAACCCTCAGGGGGGTCGTTTAAGGACCCCCCGTAGGGCGAGGGTTAAGCTATATGACTACGTGAACTGAATCAGGGACGTAGGTCACAGGGCCATGCCCCCCCCCCCTCCCTCTCCCCCTGCAGGGGTGGTATAAAATTGCTTTGAGTGGCCCCGACCAAAAGTGGCGCATACAAAAATGACCCAGCACAGCTGGAGTCATTTTTTTACTTCACATGAATACCCTAGCACCTGGCTGCATACTCAAATCATCCCTATATTTTAACCAGCGCCGTGCCGGGGGTAGGGGGTAGGCACCCCTCAGGTTTTTCTCGGATAACGGAAAAACGGCGAAACGCAGCGCCACCATTTTGGCCCAGCTGTTTGCGCATCAATTGTCCACATTTTTTTTTTTTTTTTTTTAAATCGGGTTATCTTAGGTCAGGTCACCAGACCAGGTCACGTGACCCCACCTCCCCAAAAAAAATTGTGGTCGTTCCACAGTTACAGTTTTGGGATGATCAGTTTTACACTTGCAGGATTTCATAAGGTCACATATATCTACAAATCGTTTATCTTGGATTTTTAATATCAGCGACCTAAGATCGGTTTAATTTCGTGACCTCCCCATTATAAGTCTAAGGAGAAATATTTAAATGCTTCTTATTCTAAGGAGACGCAAGATAACGGTTTAATTCCTTCTGTATCATGTTATTATAGAACATTCTTGATGACCTATGTGCCATTTTTGTTCAGTTCTACAGGGTCAGCCGAGGTCATCCGAGGTCACCAACAGTTTATGTCAATAACTCTCGACATAATAACCAATGTGTTTATCTCGTCGCGGCACGTCTTCCCATATGCAACATGACCTACTTCAGTCACCACCACTTGACCTTGACCTGAGGTCACATTTGTAAGTTGACCTGACCTGGTTAACACTAATATGAGGCAATGCATTTTGACGATACAAGCACGATGGTGTCCACATTATTGCCTTGTCGTTATTAGGTAAAATGCTATTCGTGATAAACGTTTTTTTTAAATAGCCTTTTTGACATTTGATGAGCTCTGGAGCCTACATTGTTGGCCTGAGCTCAAATGCCAGGGCACCTCTGCGATTGCATTTGTCAAGAGCTTTCCATTGCTTTTTTTACGTTTGTTCCTATCTATCATAGTTCCTGTGATATCTGGGGGTTTCTGGAGCGAAGTCCTAAAACTTGCAAATCTGACCTTTGATGACCTCTGGTGACCTGAATATTGACTTGAGGAAAAAACATCTAAAGTACCTTCGAATGTGCTTGTTAAGATATTTTGAACGTCTTTTCCGCGTCGTTCTAGCTGTTTTATTTTTTAGTTAAAGGGGTGGGGTCCCAGGACAGTGAAATCCACTGTCCTGACAGTGGACCTCCATTGAAAATGAACTAGCACCCCGGCCCGCCCCCGTGGGAATCGACTGTCTGTATTTCCCGCGCCGTGCCGGGGGTGGGGCGTTTAGACGCCCCTCCTAAGGTTTTTCGAGGATAGCAAAGAAACGGCGGCGCTGCGCGCCGCCGTTTTTGGCACAGCTGTTAAGGCATCAATTGTCCACATATTGCAAAATTCTTGACCACTGGTCATTTCAGGTCAGGTCACCAGGCCAGGTCACGTGACCCCACCTTCAAAAAAGTGTGCGGTCGTACCACAGCCACATTTTTTAGCCAATCGATTTCGTACTTACAGGATTTCATAAGGGTAATAGTACCTGCAATTCGTTAATCTCGGATTTTGTATATCGGTGTCCTAAGGTCGGGTCAATTTCGTGACCTCCCCATTATAAGTTTATGGTGAAATATTAAAATGCTTCCTATTCTGAGGATACGCATGATATCAGCCCAATTCCTTATGGATCATGTTATTACAGGCCATTCTTGAAGACCCAGGTGCATTTTTGGTTCAGTGACCCCACGTGTTGAATCTATCGTCCGGATTTTTTGTTCTCGTCGGATTTGTTTGTTTTAATGTATGTATTATTATTGTCAATCAAAAGCTGAAAAGCAAATGCTAATAAAAAAGAAGTAAATGTACATACATACTGACGTGATGAACATGATGATTAAGTGAATAATACATCTAAAGTTGTTTCGACGATCAGTATTTCTAAGGACATGATCGCTTAGTAAATTTTCACAGAAATGACATAGTAAATAATTATTTTTGCTGGCATTTTGACCCCCGAGTACTTCATGAGAAGGAACATTTTGTCCCCGACCTTATCCATAAGGGCAGAACACTTTACCACCCCTGCTCCCCTGAGCCATCCAGTTTACACTAGATAAAATGGGATTCCGTCAAGCTTTAACATTAAGTCTATGGGCGTTGCATGGAAAGAATCGAGTTTGAAATATCTCCGACTGCACCCCGTCCCCCTCCCTTCGGCAGGTGAAAAGGTATTGTGGCCCCTCCCTGAGCAAAATCCTGGCTACGTGCCTCAACTGAATTGATCGAAGTCTTGCCCCCCCCCCATGCCAAAATCAAATCCGCCGGCACTGCTTCGTAGTTGCCGATGGCAGCCATTTAAAATTTATCAGTTTATCATAGACGGACCCGTATTTTGCTTCTTACCGAGGGCCGGCGAGGTGTGACGTCATGTAGTCGTGACGTCACGCACCGAATAAACACACCCTAGAGAGGACCTCGTCGACTTCTGGTGTATATTTTGCGAAGACCACGGTAATATTGCATAACCTGGAGTGCCGGAGCTGTCGTACTTTCAGCTGGCATTGCATCTGGTATCCATAATTCTGTCTGTCTGTCGGTCGGTCGGTTGGTCAAACCCCTGGATTTGACCCTCGCCAGTACAGGGGTGGGGTGGATGCCACCCCCTCGGTTTTCGGGAATAACTCGCGTAGTTATTAATCGATTGTGATTACACTTTCGGTACCCTACCGTTGAACAATTTGACATATAATCGTAACATTTCCAACTTCTACTTCCCATGACCCGTGACCTATGACCTGTTACTCAAAGTTATGTCAGGCGCAACTGGCGTCCCGTAGTATCGCTGCTTGTACCTTGTGCCGTTTCCGAGTGTGTGTTGCTCAGGAGTATATGCACAGGTGTCAACAGGTGCCATTTATGGTTTCCACTGAGATTGTGACCGTTTGACCTTTTCAGAGGTCAACCGAGGTCACTGACCTCAGATGACATGAGATGACTTTTTGGGCTCTGGCAGTTTCTAGGACATTTTGTGACGCTGATTTCAAATTTGGCATATATTTTACATTATTATATGATCTACTGAGGTCATGCACTTTTACAGGTTAACCGAGGTCATTGACCTCTGATGACCTGCGATGACTTTTTTGGAATCTGGTAGTTTCTAGGACATTTTGTGACGCGGATTTCAAATTTGACACCCATTTTACATAACTATAGGCTCATTCACGATTCTAGCTCCTTTTAATTTCTACACATTCATGATTTGGATGACATCCGGGTCATTGACATGACCTCCGAGGGCACCTAATGACCCAGGACCTTAAAATCGAATATCAACGGCTTCCTCTCGTCACCAGCAACACGCTTGTTTCGTAATCCAAGCTCCAGCTCAATTAGGGGCGAAACGCCGGGGGTGTCCTACCCCGCATGGCCACGTAGATGTCGGACGCTGCACTGGCACATATACTGAGGTTGTGTTAACCCTCACCAGTGCAGGGGGTTGGGGTGGATGCCATCCCCACCCCCTCGGTTTTTCGTGAATAACTCGAGTATTTATAATCTGATTGCGGCGAAACTTGTACTATCGTACATTAAACAATTTAACATACACCCTAAAAATGTCGAAACTCTACCCCACGATCCGCTCCTATGACCTGTTTCTCAAGGTCATGTCAAGCGTAACTTGCGTCCCGTAGTATCGATGCTTGTAACTTGTGCACTTTCCGAGTGTGTATTGTTCAGGAGCATATGAGTAGGTGTAAACAGGTGACATTTATGATTTCCAATGAGATCATTGCCTTGCAGCGTTAACCGAGTTCACTGACCTCTGATGACCTTTATGACACTTTTGACCTCCAGTAACTTTTAGAACATTTCGTGACGCTTATTTCGAATTTGACATTGATTTTACACAAGTATGGGTTCTACTGAGGTTATGTTTTGTACAGGTCAACCGAGGTCACTGACCTCCGATTACCTGATATCACATTTGACCTTTGACAGAGGTCAAAGGTCAAGAGGAACCTAGAGTTAATAGAAACGCATTCCACTAACGACAATAAATGTGCTGGATTTTCGATCATGACTCTAGGTTGATTATAATTTAATATATCTCACACATATACAATTTGGATGATATCCGGGTCGTTGAAATGAGCTCAGTGGTCACCAAACAACCCAGGACCTTAAAATGGGGCATCAACGGCTTGCTCTCATCACTAGCAACACGCTCGTTTTTTTCTTCAATCGAAGCTCTAGCTCAATTAGGGACGAAACACCAAGGTGGGGTCGTACCAATCACCCGTCTACAGTTTGTATGTTTGTTTATGGGCCAAGAACCATG
Organism: Chirona hameri; assembly: GCA_036785665.1. NCBI lineage: Eukaryota > Metazoa > Arthropoda > Thecostraca > Balanomorpha > Balanidae > Chirona > Chirona hameri. The sequence continues at coordinate 8,637 of JAXIVJ010017870.1, read as the reverse complement.
TCCTATTGGGACCAAGGCTCTATTGTCTTGTGTCTAGTCTTGGGTCGTCAGTTTCACCCGTCTACAGTTTTGAGACGAGCGCGCAACAATGGTCACACCTACAGGTCACCCAAACAACATTTATCCGCCACCTCGCGCTCGCAAAAACTGGAATGTGTACAGTGGGATTGTATTTGTCGTATCCTGACTGTATTTGTTTCAACACATCCAGCTTGTTTTTGTTGAGGTGACCCACCATACAATTGCGAATCACAAATGATAAATACAGTCCGATCTCCATCACAAGTGCCTCCATCGTTTCCTTTCGGTGACATACAAACAGCTCAAAGATTAGTCAAAGACAAACGCACTTAAAGGGAAATAATTACCAATTTCCACAAAAATGGAGTTAATACTTGAAATCGCCAGACGAAACCAAAATATATTGTAAATTGATCACATTTGGCATACAAACATTCCAATCGAAAGATATTTCAAGTTGAATTTGATAAGCGTTCCATGCTTATAACGATCGGTACTCAGCAAGTACTTGGTAACCAATGCACTGTCCGAGCTAAAATTAGTCAGCCTACGCATTGTTATTTATCAGGAATATACAAATTATGTGTCATGCACACTGGCGGTTCCAGCCTCTCTCTCCGTGGTGTGTGTGTGTGTGTGTGTGTGGGGGGGGGGGGATCTTTTTGTGGCGAAAAGGTACCCCATTTTTTTTCCTCCGCGGATTTGTGCCGATCACCTTTTTGGGGGTATTCGAGCTTAAGAAATTCACTTTTCAAATTCACAACAAAAAAAATAGTTTGTAGATTTGTTTAAACAAACAATATATATTTGTATTTTTGGGGTCAGAAACACAACATTTCAAAATTCCGAGATAGCCATTTTGAAGAGAATGTCATTTCCTTCTTTTGACGTTTTTTGTTTGCAATTTGCTTCAAAACTCTATTTTCTACGATTGTTCAAACATTTATCGTTTTTCCACCAAAATGGCATGGCATGACGTCATTAAAACGTCATTATCTCCCAAAATACTGCATCAATTTCATTGAAATTTGTTGAGAAGTCGTAGAATTGATGCAGCATAAGTTACTAAAAGTTTGACATTGAAATATATCATAGTTTTCAAGTTATTTAGAAAATCCGGGAGGGGGCAGATTCTGCCCTCTCTCCCCCCCCCCAGCGGGACGCGGGTTAAGTGTCACCAGGGCTGCTTGAATTGCATCAGGTGCGCTGTTTTGTCTATTATTGAAAGAAAGGGATATATATTAACTTCAAATTCAATCACTCGATAGATAAAAAAATCCGTTTTCATGACGTTTTCTCCTAAGATCATTGTTTTTCCCGTTCAGTGCATGGAACGCGCGGGGGATACTTGTATTGAATGCCCCTCCCAGATTCCTGTAGGGGGTGCATTCGCCCCTGATGACCCCCCCCCCCCCTCCCTGGATCCGCCAGTGCCAGAAATTACCGCCAAGGAGAGCCTCTGCCAGACATTTTCCAGGCAATTCATTTTCCCATGTTCCAAATTTGTATAAGCAATTGCGAAAGTTGTGTCATGCCGCGAAGCGGCGCGAAATTTTCCGTTTTTTAGTGTGGATAGCTGGATTTTGGCTGCTGCAAAGGCAAGTTTTACGATTTTACGATAAATCGGGAACGCGCGGGGGGGGGGGCTTACTTGTATTGAATGTCCCCTCCCCCTCCCCAGATTCTTGTGTGTGTGTGTGTGTGTGGGGGGGGGGGGGGGGATTTGCCCCTGATGCCCCCCCCTCGATCCGCCAGTGTTCATTCACTCTACCTTTTGCGAATATGTACCAAACTTATATGAGCCATCAACAAGCATTTTAAAAAGTGCATTGAAATAGTCAGTTTTCGTTTGGCCCCGGACAGCGACCTATTTAGTGTTCTAGACTTATTTTTTTGGAAATAAATTCGATGTTTCTCCCATGCATTTTCAACAAACAGGTATTCAATACATTATAATGCCCACCTGACACATTTATCTGAACCGATTTCCCATAATTAATCAATAAACATTTCAGAAAACAGTGATGCATCCGGCGGATTAACTTGGCCCCCTACGACGACGTATTTAGTGTATGCAATTTGTTGAGAGGTGATTCAACGAGAGATATTCAACGTTGAACAGATTGAAACAAAAGCGCCAGATACGTCGCGCTCCCAATAGTGGTGGGAAAACACCGATCATGAACTCCGAAATAAGTATATGTACCTATGTAGCGAGATACATTTTAAATTGTCCAAAAGAAACAGAGGAAAAAGAAGAAAGTATAGAGATAAGCAGAAGAATAGAAACATTCTAAAAGCAAAAGCTATGTATATTTTTAAAAATTGAACATGGAAGGAACGGCGGCCGTGTGCACACCAAACACTTCAACAGTGGAGACGCCGGCTGAAGCCCCCCCCCCCCCACCCCACGCAGGCAACAAATACCCTCGTTCCGACCTGTGTACCGCCAGGGTGGCGCTATTATGGCACCCGGCCCATGAAGTGACGCCATAACAGCAGCTGCGCGGCAACATTAAGCGTGAGCGCCGGCCAGCGGCCCGGGTCACGTACGGCGCTCGGCAGAAGCCTCTGCGCAGGATCCTGACCTAGATCACGGCAGCAAGCTCCGCCTCTGGGCCGCTGTAGACAGCAGTTCCGGCCGCCGCAGGCATCCACAGGCCGCTGCAGCCGGGTGAGAAGAACCAATGGCAGGACAGCAAAAGGGAAGCGAAAATTAAAACCGAGTGGAAAAAAATCACGGCAGCAAGGCGCCAATCTGGCAACTGACCTGATTATTCAAGACAAAAGTTGATAAAAGGGCCTGCAAGAGGGATGAAGGTCGTCGGCAGATCGAACAGCAGAGCAGCAAGGACGGGACCGATCTTGAAATTGCCAATAGTGCGCCCAGGCTTCCAAACAGTCCAAGTAAGTCTCAGAGGAACAGAGTTCGGCAGTGAGCAGGGACGGAAGTAGGCTGGGGCCGCGGCTCCTCGCCGCGAGCCTCAGTCTCAGAGGAGACAAGATGGGGCAGTGAGCAGGGACGGAAGCAGGCTGGGGCCGCGGCTCCTCGCCGCGAGCCTTAGTCTCAGAGAAGCCGTGTGTGTCAAGGACCATCACAAGTCAGGTTGCAGAGGCAGAATCAAGAAAGTAAGATCGGTGATGGCCTTCAAGATTTGCTGTTGTTTAGTTCTATAAATTTCATACTGGAGAAAGTAGCCGCATTTCACATCAAGTAAGGTCGGAAAGTCTGTACAATCCTTATACCCTCCTTATATTCCATGGTCAGTTAATTTATTGTGCATCTGAACACCATACAAATTTAATTTGCAGTGTTTCGGCCGTTTTTTCTTCTTCTTCGTTTTGTTCTTCTCTCTTTGAACTCTCCTGCCATTTGGGCATTTGTTTGGTCATGTAGTCACGATATTCTTAATTATGCCTACGCGAGTATGTGTATGGTTGACAAATTATAATATATTGTTTGCCTGACTAGTTATAACTTCTAACGTAAATCAAAACTCTGATATGGTATGGACGTTTATGTTTGCGTCTTTTATAACTCTCGTGCTTTAAATGCAACCGATTATGGAGCTTGTGCCAATGCTGGTGGTGGTGGCCGATGGGATTTATTTGACTGGTTGACTGTTCGAACTGATGTGACTGATGTGACTGACTGAATTTTGCTGACTCTATTCGAACTGCTGCCTATAAGACGAATATGGAGCTTGTGCCAATGCTGGTGGTGGTGGCCGATGGAATTTATTTGACTGGTTGACTGTTCGAACTGATGTGACTGATGTGACTGACTGTATTTTGCTGACTCTATTCGAACTGCTGCCTATAAGACGAATACGGAGCATGTGCCAATGCTGGTGGTGGTGGCCGATGGGATTTATTTGACTGGTTGACTGTTCGAACTGATGTGACTGATGTGACTGACTGAATTTTGCTGACTATTCGAACTGCTGCCTATAAGACGAATGATATTGTATTCACGAGACAATTAACTTAAACTATCGGTGCACAATTTTCTGTAAATATAGCCTTGAGTGAATTGCCTAGTACTCTAATTCGGAATGTGACTGAAAGATGGATTGAGGAAGGAATATCAATGAGATGGAGCGCTAACTTGAGGGGAAGTCACGTAATATAATTAGTAATGTTAACGTAATAATATCTATGTCGGGACAAGCGATGATGTGACTTCAATGCTTCCAAGGCAGGGTAATGCAATTTTTGCGGCTAGATGTGATTACATACTCAATTCAAGGTTCCGAGGTTTAATGTTTATTTTGGTGAACAATGTTTACTGATATATTGAAGGCCAACTGTTTCTGGTAAAACCCGAGTGATGTGATAATTTATGTGAAATACCCGTACTGAAAATTTTCAGGAATGGCTAACCCGATTGCCAGCAGACAGGGTAACCGATATTTTTTCTTAACCTTGCCATTCAATTATCCGGTTCGGTTGATTATTTGGTCTGATTGGTGACATTTTCAAATCCGGTCAAATTAACTTCACTGTGGTTAATTTGCAATTTAATCTGTAAGCCTTTTTACGCAATCTTTGATGTCAGGATCGGTTGATGACAGGGTCATCATTTCAACGTTTCGGCTTATACAAACAGATCATTTAGGGATTGTGTCGTGAGGATTTTGATAAACAAGTCTTATTGACGAATTGTCGAATATGTGCTAATATTGTTTCCACACAGCCCTAAGCCGCCGATAATTGCAAGACTATTAATTTCATTTTGTTCAGCAACGTTATTTTCATTGCCGGAAAATTTATCTGATTTATCGGATCATTTATCTGTTTGTTGCACTGTCAAACATGTATTAAGTTCAAAGCTAACTGAGTAAAGTAAATATTGCCCAAGGAAAAGGAAATTGAGGAAGACTGTGTTGGAATGTTTACAATTCTCGCAGTTAACTGTCTCCTTAACAAGCGCGAAATTATGGGATGGTTGTTTGCTCTATGGAAAGATATGGCGGTATGATACAAATCACGGCCATGTACAATTTCGTCCCTGTTCATCTCGCTGTTAAAAATTAACGCCAGAATAAAATCGCTGTCATGCAAATTCGCACAAGTGTCCACACGGCCAGCGTCACCGATCACCGCTACCGGCCGCTGGGACACTGACCCCACGCGCCCGATCCCAAAACACATGACGTCATGAACCCCCTCCCCTGGACGAGAGGGTCCGGCCAGACGGTCAGACGCTAGCCTAACGAGGGGAAAACCCGTGAATTTCGCTCAGGTGGGACAGTTGTTGTACATACAGAGAAGTACTGAGCACCAAGTACCAGGTGTCGAGTACCGAGTATTACGTGCGAGTACCGAGTACCGAGTACTGAGTACAGAGTACCGATAACCGAGTACCGAGTACCGAGTACCGAGTACCGAGTACCGAGTACCGAGTACCGATCACCGAGTACCAAGTACCGAGTACCGAGTACTGATTACCGAGTACCGAATACTGAGTACTGAGTACCGAGTACTGAGTACCAAGTACCGATTACCGAGTACCGAGTACTGAGTACCAAGTACCGAGTACCGAGTACCGAGTACCGAGTACCGAGTACCGTGTACCGAGTACCGAGTACCGAGTACCGTGTACCGTGTACCGAGTACCGAGTACCGAGTATCGAGTACCGAGTACAGAGTACAGAGTACCGAGTACCGAGGACCGAATACCGAGTACCGAATACCGAATACCGAGTACCGAGTGCCGAGTACCGAATACCGAGTACCGCGTACCAAGTACCGAGTACCGAGTACCGATAACCGAGTACCGAGTACCGAGTACCGAGTACTGAGTACCGAGTACTGAGTACCCATTCCTGAGTAACGAGTACCGAGTACCGAGTACCGAGTGTCGAGTACCGAGTGCCGAGTACCGAGTACCAAGTGCGAGTACCGAGTGCCGAGTACCGAGTACCAAGTGCCGAGTACTGAGTACTGAGTACTGAGTACTGAGTACTGAGTACTGAGTACTGAGTACTGAGTATCGAGTACCGAGTACTGAGTACCGATTACCAATTACAGAAACACGACCCGTGGTACACTATAGTCACACAATACACTACACAATGCACACTACACAATACACTACACAATATACACTACACAATATACACTACACAGCATAAACTACACACACTCCACAAATACACTACAAATGGTATCACGCCGGCGACGCTTCTTCACACTAACAGTTATAAGATAAATACATACATACATACATACATACATACATACATACATACATACATACATACATACATACATACATACATACATACATACATACATACATACATACATACATACATACATACATACATACATACATACATGCATGCATGCATGCATGCATGCATACATACATACATACATACATACATACATACATACATACATACATACATACATACATACATACATACATACATACATACATACATACATGCATGCATGCATGCATGCATGCATGCATGCATGCATGCATCCATGCATACATACATACATACATACATACATACATACATACATACATACATACATACATACATACATACATACATACATACATACATACATACATACATACATACATACATACATACATACATACATACATACATACATACATACATACATACATACATACATACATACATGCATGCATGCATGCATGCATGCATGCATGCATGCATGCATACATACATACATACATACATACATACATACATACATACATACATACATACATACATACATACATACATACATACATACATACATACATACATACATACATACATACATACATACATACATACATACATACATACATACATACATACATACATACATACATACATACATACATACATACATACATACATACATACATACATACATACATACATACATACATACATACATACATACATACATACATACATACATACATACATACATACATACATGCATGCATGCATGCATGCATGCATGCATGCATACATACATACATACATACATACATACATACATACATACATACATACATACATACATACATACATACATACATACATACATACATACATACATACATACATACATACATACATACATACATACATACATACATACATACATACATACATACATACATACATACATACATACATACATACATACATACATACATACATACATACGTACGTACATACGTACATACATACATACATACATACATACATACATACATACATACATACATACATACATACATACATACATACATACATACATACACACACACACACACACACACACACACATACATACATACATACATACATACATACATACATACATACATACATACATACATACATACATACATACATACATACATACATACATACATACATACATACATACATACATACATACATACATACATACATACATACATACATACATACATACATACATACATACATACATACATACATACATACATACATACATACATACATACATACATACATACATACATACATACATACATACATACATACATACATACATACATACATACATACATACATACATACATACATACATACATACATACATACATACATACATACATACATACATACATACATACATACATACATACATACATACATACATACATACATACATACATACATACATACATACATACATACATACATACATACATACATACATACATACATACATACATACATACATACATACATACATACATACATACATACATACATACATACATACATACATACATACATACATACATACATACATACATACATACATACATACATACATACATACATACATACATACATACATACATACATACATACATACATACATACATACATACATACATACATACATACATACATACATACATACATACATACATACATACATACATACATACATACATACATACATACATACATACATACATACATACATACATACATACATACATACATACATACATACATACATACATACATACATACATACATACATACATACATACATACATACATACATACATACATACATACATACATACATACATACATACATACATACATACATACATACATACATACATACATACATACATACATACATACATACATACATACATACATACATACATACATACAGGCATACAGGCATACAGGCATAAAGGCATACATGCATACAGGCATACATACTAACAGGCATACAGGCATACAGGCATACAGGCATACAGGCATACAGGCATACAGGCATACGGCATACCGGCATCCATACATGCATACATACATACATACATACATACATACATACATACATACATACATACGTACATGCATACATGCATACGTACAGGCATACAGGCAAACAGGCATACAGGCATACAAGCATACGGGCATACAGGCATACAGGCATACAGGCATACAGGCATACAGGCATACAGGCACACAGGCATACAGGCATACAGGCATACAGGCATACAGGCATACAGGCATACAGGCATACAGGCATACAGGCATACAGGCA
>JAXIVJ010017869.1:0-24936 GCA_036785665.1 Chirona hameri | reverse complement strand
AAGCGAAACCTGCTATTCGTAGTGTTCCGGTGACTCAGCTGTACTTTCATGTCCCCGCATATAATCAAATAATTATGCTCCATTTGCGTCATGTCCTTAATTTTGCATCTCAGTAGCTTATACAATTCCGATTGCTGTCGCGTGTGACCTTGTGTGGGTGCATAGACAGCAACTAGTTTCAATTGGAACTTCTCATACTTCAAGTCGACAACAGCCATCCTACCATCGCCGTCGCAAAACCTCTCGCTCGCCGTGCATATCCCCTGCACTGACCTGGGAAGCATTACGGCCACCCCACACTCATTGCATCCTAAACCATGGCTAAATATAATTTGACCTCCCCATTCGGCCTGCCAATACGGTACATCTCGAGCGACAGAATGCGTTTCCTGTAAGACTACTATATGATTTGGGTAATGCTGATGAAAATATCGAAACACTGTCCGTAGCTTGATACCGTTCCGTAACCCGCGAACGTTAAATGTGTAGATCTTTACATCAGGCATAACTGAACATGCGTGTCATGCTTGATTTCAGCTTGCTGCATCCACCTACTTATCTCTGAATAGGTCAGTATGCCATCGCCACATACCTTGACCCGACCAGGTCACCTTTGAAATTCGCCCGCAACCACCAGCCATATAGATGGCGCTGCAATCGAATGCATGCAATCCATAGCTAATAATTATTATACGGCTTCGCCGAGTACTGCTACCTGAGCTGCACATGCTCAAGTTCGCGTTGTGATAGTTATTTTTACCATCTGCTGCTGCACTTTTCCACACATTGATGTTTGTCCTGCGGCAACCCAATATCCCTGCCTTCCCACCACCCCAACCCCGTGTTGCGCCAAACCGCCTCGTCTCGAGGTCAATCTCGTGGCCGGCTCCTCGCAGAGGCCGAACGCCCGAACAGGCCACTCCATCTGTGCCACTCGGACTCACAGTAAGCCACAACTCATCATATACGCTAATCATTTGACAAATTATGCGGAAAAGGACCCAAACCGACCCACGACAAGAGACTATACATGACTGCATCGCAAATTGTCTGAGCGTTTACTATAATTATGCATCTCTTATGAGTTTGCGACCTCGCTACCTATAATGTCTAATTATACACTCACAGCATGAGTCGCAGTTGTCCGCCGGATCCGTCGGCGGCCAGCTGTCATGATGAGGCACTCTCCAAAAGACGATGAATGCTCCGGCGTGTGCCGTGCCGTCACCGCTAACCTGGCAGCGCCCGAGACGGCCGCCGACGGACCCGGCCGACACGCTGCTCCTCTGACGCCGACCCTCGGCCGCTTGTAGCGTCTTATTGTTCATATTCAGACTTAAATGTCCTCGGTAGGAAGCTGTTTCGTACCACATGCACGAGGTTTCTGTATACCTTCTCGTTTTCTTCACTCACCCTGTCACAGCAAGAGTCTCACCAAAACAGTTCATCAGGCTCATCGTCAGCGTCCGCCTCCTCCTTTGTCGCATCCCGGCGACGCACCGAGCGGCCTCCGAGAGGCTTTAGCGCCAAGGACCCGCATCCCGCCGCCCGGAACTTGTCAAGCCAGTCTCCACCGCCACGAACGCGTCGGCGTCATCGCCGCCCCGCCGCCGCCCGAAAACCGGCACGCCGGTCGCCCGAGAGGGCGCCCAGTCCGACCGAGACGGCGCGCCGACCGACTGCTGTCTTCCGCTCGCGTCCTCGCCGCCCGTCGAGTTCATCACAACCGCCGACCCGAGCGCCGACGACGGCACCGCCACCGACACATCGCCGTCTCCAGCTCCGCCCTCGCAGCGGCCCACAGTCACGAGCGCAGCGCCCGTCGCCTCCGACGCCACCGACACATCGCCGTCTCCAGCTCCGCCCTCGCAGCGGCCCACAGTCACGAGCGCAGCGCCCGTCGACTCCGACGCCACCGACACATCGCCGTCTCCAGCTCCGTCCTTGCAGCGGCCCACAGTCACGAGCGCAGCGCCCGTCGACTCCCGACGCCACCGCCACACCCGCCCCACCCGCGGTACTTCCTCCGGCTCGGACAGCGCCGCCAGACAAAGGCGGCAGCTGTCCGTGCCGGAGGCAGTACCGCGCGCAGCGAGTGCCGGATCACGACCCACCTCACTGTCCGAGTCTGAGCTCATGACCATCGGCCGCCTCACAGTCCGCTCGCGGTCCACAACACAAAGTCACCTTTTAACAGGAAGCTACTTAACAGGAAACTCCTCAGTCCTTTCCTCCAGTTCGTAACAGTCACTGTGGCCACTGCACTCGTCAATCCATATTCACTGTTCGAGACACGCCGGCCTTCCGGCCCGCTCACAGCCGCGCTCCCCTCACTCGCGCCACATCGCCCCCGCTCCGCTCCGGTCTGACACGACCGGCCCCGACCGAGCGCAGGCGCAGACTGGACAGACGGGGAGGGTTAGACGGCCAGACACGGCCCTGCTGCGGCACTGCAGTACAGACGGAGAGGGTTAGACACGACCCTGCTGTGGCACTGCAGCACAGGAGGAGGGTTAGACACGGCCCTGCTGTGGCACGGCAGCACAGACGGGGAGGGTTAGACACGGCCCTGCTGTGACACTGCAGTACAGACGGGGAGGGTTAGACACGACCCTGCTGTGACACTGTAGTACAGACGAGGAGGGTTAGACGGCCAGACACGGCCCTGCTGTGGCACTGCAGTACAGACGGGGAGGGTTAGACACGACCCTGCTGTGGCACTGCAGTACAGACGGGGAGGGTTAGACACGGCCCTGCTGTGACACTGCAGCACAGCCGTGTCACACGGCCCTGCTGTGGCACTGCAGTACAGACGAGGAGGGTTAGACGGCCAGACACGGCCCTGCTGTGGCACTGCAGTACAGACGGGGAGGGTTAGACACGACCCTGCTGTGGCACTGCAGTACAGACGAGGAGGGTTAGACGGCCAGACACGGCCCTGCTGTGGCACTGCAGTACAGACGGGGAGGGTTAGACGGCCAGACACAGCCCTGCTGTGACACTGCAGTACAGACGAGGAGGGTTAGACGGCCAGACACGGCCCTGCTGTGGCACTGCAGTACAGGCGGGGAGGGTTAGACACGGCCAGACACGGCCTTCCTGTGGCACTGCAGCACAGACGAGGAGGGTTAAGACGGCCAGACACGGCCCTGCTGTGGCACTGCAGTACAGACGGGGAGGGTTAGACACAGCCCTGCTTTGACACTGCAGCACAGACGGGGAGGGTTAGACACGGCCAGACACGGCCCTGCTGTGGCACTGCAGTACAGACGGGGAGGGTTAGACACGGCCCTGCTGTGGCAATGCAGCACATACGGGGAGGGTTAGACACGGCCCGGCTGTGGCACTCCAGCACAGACAGGGAGGGTTAGACACGGCCCTATTGTGGCACTGCAGCACAGACGGGGAGGGTTAGACACGACCCTGCTGTGACACTGCAGCACAAACGGGGAGGGTTATACACGGCCCTGCTGTGGCACTGCAGCACAGACAAGGAGGGTTAGACACGACCCTGCTGTGGCACTGCAGCACAGACGGGAGGGTTAGACACGGCCCTGCTGTGGCACTGCAGTACAGACGGGGAGGGTTAGACACGGCCCTGCTGTGGCACTGCAGCACAGACGGAGAGGCAGAGGTCCATAAATGGCGAGATTTGTCGCTAACGACGAATCCAGGGGAATTTCTGTCGTACGATGAAAACTGCCCGGTAAGGATTGTCGCCACTAGAGCCCGACGGGAATGGTGGGAATGGGGCAAACTTTTGGGATTAACGGGTTGGAACAGGTTACGGAACAGACCATATAATTTTTTAGCATCACAAAAAGTGGAAATATGCTGAAACGGGTGGGAACGGGAGCCCCGTCAATTATTAATTCGGATTTGGGACGGGTTTGGGTCTGGCTAGTGGCTGAATGGGCCGGAACGGGATGGGGCTGAAAATGTGTCCCGTGACGGGCTCTAGTCGCCACATATCAAGCAAAATACTTTCAGTTAGACGCCTGGATGAGCGTTTCACGAGCGAAGCCGATCGAAGCCGAACGAAGCCGAGCGAAGCAAAATAGATGTCAAATTTGAAATCAGCGTCATAAAATGTCCTAGAAACTACCAGATTCCAAAATAGTCATCGGAGGTCATCGGAGGTCAGTGACTTTGGGTGACATGTGAAAGTGCATGACCCCAGTGGAACATATAATAATATAAAATGGATGCCAAATTTGCAATCAGCGTCACAAAATGTCCTATAAACTGCCATAGGGCAAACAAAATCATATCAGGTCATCGGAGGTCAGTGACCTCGGTTGACCTCTGAAAATGTCAACTGAGGTCACAATCTCAGTTGAAACCATAAATGTCACCTGTCGACACCCGAGTGTTTGCTGCTCATGAGCAGCGAACACTCGGAAACTGCACAAGTTAAAAGCACCGATGTTACGGGACGCCAGTTACGCCGGACATGACCTTGCGAAACAGGTCATAGGTCACGGGTTATGCGGGATAGTCAGTGGCGCACGTAGGGGGGGTCAAAGGGGTCAGCTGACCCCCCTGAAATTTCTGAGGGGCCCGTATTCTGTCCCATACCTGGAAGGGGCCCGGTCTTGGTCAGGTCTGATCGAGGCAGGGGCACGGTGCTGGCAAAGGCGTGATATGGGGGCCGGTGCTTGCATATCCTTTATACCGGCCCGTTTCTGGAAGGGGCCCGGTTTTGGTCAGGCCCGATCGGGCCAGGGGCTCGGTGCTGGCAAAGGCGTGATATGGGGTCCGGTCAGAACGTGGGTCCGGTCACAACAGGGCCCGGTTCTTGCATATTCTTCATACGGACCCGTTTCTGGTAGGGGCCCGGTCTTGGTCAGGCCCGATGGAGGCAGGGGCCCGGTGCTGGCAAAGGCGTGGCATGGGGCCCGGTCAGGACGAGGGCCCGGTCACAACAGGGCCCGGTCCTCGCATATTCTTCACACGGGCACGTTTCTGGTATAAGGGTCCGGTCTTGGTCGGGTCCGATCAAGGCAGGGGCCCGGTGCTGGCAAAGGCGTGATATGGGGCCCTTTCAGGACGAGGGCCCGGTCAGGGCCCGGTCACACCAGGGCCCGGTCCTGGCATATTCTTGATACGGGCCCCTTTTTGGCGGGGGCCCGGTCTACGTTCAGGTCCCATCGAGGCAGGGGCCCGGTGCTGGCAAAGACGTGATACGGGGCCCGGTCAGGACAAGGGCCCGGTCACAACAGGGCCCGCTCCCGGCAAATTATTGATACGGGCCCGTTACTGGTAGGGGTCCGTTCCTGGTAGGGGCCCGATCAAGGCTGGGCCCCGGTGCTGGCAGAGGCGTGATATGGGGCCCGGTCAGGTCGAGGGTCCCGTCACAACAGGGCCCGGTCCTTGCAAATTATTGATACGGGCCCGTTCTTGGTCAGGCCCGATCAAGGAAGGCCTATGTGCTGGCAAAGGCGTGATATGGGGCCCGGTCATGACGAGAGCCCGGTCACAACAGGGCCAGGGCTTTGCAGATTGTTGATGCGGGCCCGTTTCTGGTAGGGGCCCGGTCTTGGTCAGTCCCGATCGAGGCAGGGGCCCGGTGCTGGCAAAGGAGTGATATGGGGCCCGGTCACAACAGACCCGGTCCTTGCATCCTTGCAGAGGTATCTGACCATAAATGTCACCTCGGTGTTCTGACATGGCCCAAGACTAGTGGATAGAGCAAACATGAACTAAATCTATCCCTTTACAACTGAGAAATATGCGTTTTTTCTTCCCCAAAGGGTTTCATTGAAAAGGTCACGATTATAACTTGACCTTACGTCATCGATATAGAAAGTTCGAGACAAACGAATTGTAGCCCCTAATGACCCGATGGCGTGCCATGAGTTTGATCTCGCTCGACTAACCACTGTGCCGGTGGTTGTGGCTGCTACCTAGAAGTTGTTTGGTGGTCAATGATCATGCCATTTTACATGACCTGGTGACCTGATCTGACCTGGCCGGGACCTTTTTTTGCCAAAACGTGGCCTAGTTATTCATTTCAAGTTGCTGAAAGTTTCAAGTCGATATATCTATACATTTTCTGATTATGGCGGAAAACCGAGGGCGTGGGGGGGGGGGGGACGCCCCCTCACCCTATTGCCTCCAGGGTTAATTCCTATCCCGTTCGCGAACGTAGCCTAACGTAGTTTATACGTGACTTTGACGTCCAAAGGCTGGGATTTTTAAGCCTGCAGAGGACATGCAGAGGACAATCTGGAAGGTTAGAAAGGAAAAAACGCCATAATTTGGCCCAATTTCTAAAATTGACTCAATTTCCGAAGAGATAATTCATTCATGCCTAGAGAATATAAATCCCGTGTAAACACGGTTTCTATCTGCAGTACAATTTGCGCATAAGCATCTCAAACACGCCAAATAATATTGTAACACTAAATTTCACTGATGAAATAAAATGTTTCGCTATTTGGCACATGTCAATACTAGAGATGTGTGTACCTAGGGACCGATGATTTTGAGTATCCAAGCCCACCAAAGGTAGCCGATCTCCCGAGAAAAAAAAAACCTAGTTATTACGTTTCAAATTTTTGACGCGATCTGTTCCCCGTGCTTGTCTCATTTTGACCGAACTCCAGAAAGCCTGTGCGCAGCTTCCAGACAGCTATGCAGATTGCAGCAACTTGTTGACACCAGACCCTGGATCCGTTGGTTATGCCTTCCCAAGACATGCGCGAGACCGTGTCCAAATTTGTTGCGGTAAAATGTTGTAAAAATCAGCCATGTATCGCGCCAACTGATCACACATACCTGCTGCGAAAATACCCTATCGGTTCACCACTACTGCGCGTTGTCATTGACCTCATTTCGTAAACTATCGACAGTTGTACCGCACATCAGTATCACACGCACCTAAAATTCGCACATCAGTAGCACACGCAGTCACCTTACACGACATTGACAAGACAATTATCATGTGTCAGATTCCATGCTGTAGGGGGCCCGCTCAAAAACAAAGGGACCGAAATCCGCGAAGTTTTCTATATAAAAAAACGGGTGGGGGCCCGTACACAAGGGGGCCCGCTCTTAAGGCTCTTCCATTTTAGGCCCCCCCCCCAAATGGAATCCTGCGTGCGCCACTGGGGATAGTACTTAAATTAAGAGTATGTGTCAAATTGTTCAAAAGTAGGGTACTGAAAGTTGCATTGCAATCGGTTGATAAATACGCGAGTTATTTTCGAAAAAGTTATGCGACAGCTCACGTTCGCTACTGGCTGGATACCACTCTCTATGACGCAAGTCAACCAGGGCCGGCCTGTCGCGCGATACCTGTCCTCCGACAACGGCATAAACTTCCCCAAAGCACAATACTTGCCGCGCAAAAAAAGATCGCCCCAAAGAAACGCGGCTGCTAATACACTTTCCGTTTGTATTTTGCTCACAAAAAAAATGGGACGCAAACCAAGTGAAGGCAACGAATAAGGTCCATTTTCTTTCTCGGTTCGGCCGGGTTCTGATCCTCCGACAACGGCATAAACTTCCCCAAAGCCCAATATTTGTCGCTTCACTGACCAAAAATCTGTCTCCAACGCTCGCTACCAAGTACAGAAAAAATAGACCTCTGCAGGGAGGGTTAGACACGGCCCTGCTGTGGCCCTGCAGCACAGGCGGGGATGGTTAGACGGCCAGACACGGCCCACAGGCGGGGATGGTTAGACGGCCAGACACGGCCCACAGGCGGGGATGGTTAGACGGCCAGACACGGCCCACAGGCGGGGAGGGTTAGACACGGTGAGACACGGCCCACAGGCGGGGATGGTTAGACGGCCAGACACGGCCCACAGGCGGGGAGGGTTAGGCACGGTCAGACACGGCCCACAGGCGGGGATGGTTAGACGGCCAGACACGGCCCACAGGCGGGGAGGGTTAGACACGGTCAGACACGGCCCACAGGCGGGGATGGTTAGACGGCCAGACACGGCCCACAGGCGGGGAGGGTTAGACACGGTCAGACACGGCCCACAGGCGGGGATGGTTAGACGGCCAGACACGGCCCACAGGCGGGGAGGGTTAGACGGTCAGACACGGCCCACAGGCGGGGATGGTTAGACGGCCAGACACGGCCCACAGGCGGGGAGGGTTAGACGGTCAGACACGGCCCACAGGCGGGGAGGGTTAGACGGCCAGACACGGCCCACAGGCGGGGAGGGTTAGACACGGTCAGACACGGCCCACAGGCGGGGATGGTTAGACGGCCAGACACGGCCCACAGGCGGGGAGGGTTAGACGGCCAGACACGGGAGGATAGACGACTAGACACGGCTCTGCCAGGCTCGGTGGTGATACGCGACGTCTTTATGATACGAAGATCATGGCCTCGATTCCCATGCTGGCCTGAAATTTACACAGTACTTTAGATTGGCTCGGACAGACAGACAAGCAGGGCCCATCCAAATCTGAATATAGATGTTGATGATGTAGGAGGATAAGTATGGTAACAACAGATTTCCGACTACATCCTAATACGCATGCGCAAGTTGGGTTCTACATTACAAACATACAACACACACTCATATATAAATATATATATATATATATATATATATATATATATATATATATATATATATATATATATCAGGAATATTTTCAAGCAGCAGTAAGCGCACGAACCGAGAGAGCCGCAAACCACCGTTTTGCCACGGATCGGGATCTCGGGGTGTCTCACCGATGAGGAAGTTGCCGTCGCTGTTGTAGAGGCAGGTGTCGGTCATGCTGGCGGTGCAGCAGTAGACGTGGATGGCCAGACCGTGCCGATCGCGGGGGTGGCCAGAGCCGCACACCGTGTGCAGGCCCGAGACAAAGTCCACAGCGTCGCTCGGCAGCTCGAAAGGCTGCCACATCATCTGTAAAACCAACAGAAATACTGTTCATACTCACTCAGAGAGGGCTCAGCGGCCACATGCACAGATCTGGACATAGTTTGGCCACAAGCACACATCTGGGCTTTCTTTGGCGAAACCTTCATATTTGAAAAAGAAAGCTAAGAATGCGCTGATCAGCCAATAACTTTAATTTAGCCAATACATATAGTGTATGTGAAAGCTGTGCGGGGATCCTAAAAGAACGTAAAAATGTGGCGTGAAGTACGAAATATTTTATTGGTTTGTATTTGTATTTGTATTTGTATTCTTCGTAAGAACATCCAGTATCGGTATACGGGTTCTTCACGCCTTGAGTCATGGGTAACAGAGTAACAGTAACTAGCAAGTGGATGCCGGAACAAACAAGCAAACTCTCTGATATCTCTCTCTCATGTACACTCATACATACACTCATCATACACTCAACAGTGAAGCTCACTCGCATCCTGCACCCGTCAGATGCCTTCGGAGACGCCTTTTTATTAAAGGCCCCGATGCGGCTCACGGTGACTCGGGATGGGAGGCGGTTAAACGCATCAACAGTTCGGTAGAAGAACCGGCGTCTGCCGTACTCAGTCTTGATGGCTGTTAGGTTCAGGTGGTTATTGTAGTTACTAATGTAGTTACTGATGGCCTCTGGACTTACCGTGCCTGGGTTGCGTCTGCAGTTCAGCGGGCGGGAGGTGCATCCGACGTGCGGCGCACGTGTACTGCCGGCTGGATTCCTGTTCTCGAGCCGGCGGTGCGGGGTTCGGGTGGGGGAGTTGTGTGGCGGCCGCGGGCGGGGAAGGTTGTGTTCGAGAATACAGATAATTGACATAGTTCGCGGTATCTGACAAGTACAAGCTATTTCGGCATTATGGCAGGACTCGATGTCAAGTTGATACCCGAATTTGATGGATCAGACGGGGCAAATGTCGTGGAATGGATCGAGAAACTGGAGATGGTCTGCACGCTTTCTCGGCGTGACGAAGAGCAGGCGGAGACGCGACAGGAAGTCGTCATACCGTTGAGACTGAAGGGAGGCGCGCTGTCAGTATACCGGCAGTTGCCAGCAGCGGATAAGAAGGATCCAGAGAAGATAAAAGGTGCGTTGAAGAGGGCCTTTGCGTTCGATAAGTTCACGGCTTATGAACGTTTCATGGATCGTAAGCTCGAGGCGGGGGAATCGGTAGATGTTTTCCTCGCGGAGCTCCAGCAGCTCGCGTCCCTGTTCGGGGGGCTCAGCGAAGGTGGTCTCTGCTGTGCGTTCGTGGCGGGGCTACCGGGAGCTGTGAAGCAGGTGTTGAAGGCGGGAGCGCGAGTAGATTCGCTTTCCCTGAACGACCTCGCGGACCGGGCCCGCGCCGTGTTACGCGAAGAGTCAGACGCGGCCGCCATGTTGGCTGGCGCGAGGCGGCCAGTGGCGCCGCCAGGCGGTGGCGGCAGGCGGCGAGGCCCGTGTTTTACCTGCGGGGAGTTCACACACATCGCCCGCGAGTGCCCACGTGACCGACGCTTCGGAGGCCGGCGGTGGCAGCTGCAGATGGCGGCTCGCGCCCGTCTCCGGCACGCGGAGGTGATCCACCCGCCCTTCAGTGCTACCGTTGTCGGGCATGGGGACATATCGCCGCCCGCTGCCCAAACGGGGAGCGAGAGGAAGCACCTGCGCCGGCCTCCTCTCGGGGCTGAGGGATCTTACTGGCGCGCTACCGGTGAGAGAGTTGGACATCGACGGAGCACGGTGTGCCGTGCTGATTGACTCTGGGTGCACGCGGACGCTGGTGCACGGGTCAGTGTGCCGTCGGTGGCGGAGGCGAACAGTGCACGTAGTGACTGTAAGCGGCCAGCAGCTTGAGTGTGCGGGCACTGGGGACGTTCAGCTCGCTGTGCCAGGCTGCCGGGCAGTGGTGGTGAGCGCCCTGGTGGTCAGGGAAAAACCCCTCGGGTTTGGCGTGATAATGGGGATGGACGCTGTCCAGGCTCTAGGGGGAGTGACTGTCCGCTCGCCCTCTGACGTGCAGTTTGTCTGCGAGGAAGCGAGTACGGCGTGTGTTGCCGCTGCCGATGAGCCGCAGCCGACGGGAGAACTGAAAGTCGAGGAGGACTTCTGCGTGACATTTGACCCGACCCAGCGGCGCTGGGTAGTGTCATGGAAGTGGACCGGGGGCAGCCCCCCGAGTGAGCTGTTCAGCACGGTGGACGAGTACCCGGTGCCGGCGGAGGCGCGCGCCGAGTACGAAGCGGAACTGGACAACTGGATCAAGGATGGCTGGCTGCGAGAGTACGATGAGAGACAGCTGGGTCCGCCCAAGGGATCGATACCGTTGATGGCGGTAGTGCAGAGGACGAAAGTGCGGCCGGTCTTGGATTTTAGATCCTTGAATCGCCATGTGACGGCCTTCACGGCCGACGCGGACGTTTGCGCAGAGCAGTTGCGCAGGTGGCGACAGATGGGGGCTGACGTGGCGCTGCTGGACTTGAAGAAGGCGTTTCTGCAGGTCCACGTAGAGGAGGCTCTCTGGCCGTACCAGACCGTCTGGTTCAGGGGGAAAAGGTTCGCGCTGACTCGGCTCGGCTTCGGACTAAACGTTGCGCCGTCAGTCATGCAGACGGTGCTGGACACGGCCGTGGCACAGGACTCGCGCGTCGCGGCAGCTGTCTCGACGTACGTCGATGACATCCTGGTGGACGAGGCCAAGATGTCTGCCTCTGAAGTGGCCGAGCATCTCCGAGCCTACGGGCTCGAGAGCAAAACCCCGGAGCGAGCAAAGGACGGCGCTCGCATCCTCGGACTGAGGGTCTGGGGGGAGCCGACTGGAGACCTGAGATGGGGCAGAGACAATCAGATCAAGGACGTGACGAAGCCCTTGACGAAGCGAAAGGTGTTCTCCATCTGCGGGCAGCTGACCAGCCACCATCCGGTGTGCGGCTGGCTCCGCCCGGCTGCCTCGTTCGTCAAGCGGTTGGTCAATGAAGTGACGAACGGCTGGGACGATCCCGTCGAGGAGGAGAACGTGCCGCGGCTGGTTGAGGAGCTGATAGCCAGAGTGAAGGCCAACGACCCAGCTAAGGGCCGATGGGACGTGAGTGGCGATGCAGTGATTGTGTGGACTGACGCCAGCTCGCTGGCTTCGGGCGTTGTCGTGGAGCTGCCAGATGGCGGTGTCGTCGAGGACGCGTGCTGGCTGCGCAGTGACGTGTCGGCGCACATCAATATGGCCGAGCTAGACGCGGCCATCCGTGGTGTAAACTTGGCTGTGGCCTGGGGCATGCGCGTCATTGAGCTGCGGACGGACTCGGCGACCGTGCACCGCTGGGTGGATGATGCTCTGACTGGCCGTGCTCGCCTCCGCACCAAAGCGCATGGCGAGATGCTCATCAGACGCCGTGTTAAGATCATCCGCCAGCTGGCCAGCGAGCTCGGACTTGACCTGTCGGTGGTGCTGGTCCGATCGGCGGAGAACCGCGCTGATGTTCTAACGCGTGTGCCTCGAGCGTGGCTCAGCCAGGCTGAGCGTGTGCGAGTGCGTGACGGCTCGACGGTGAACATTCAGCCGGCTGTCCGTGCTGCGTCTGTGGCCGAGCGAGACGCGGGTGCAACGGCTGCGACCGAGCGAGGCGTCGGTGCGAGTGCGGCGTCTGTGGCCGAGCGAGACGCGGGTGCAGCGGCTGTGGCCGAGCATGCAGCAGCTGTGGGTGCAGCGGCTGTGGCCGAGCGAGACGCCGGTGCGAGTGCGGCGTCTGCGGCCGAGCGAGGCGTGAGTGCAGTGGCCGTGGCCGAGGTGCACGTGAGCGCTGGTCACCCCGGTGTCCGACGAACGTTGTATTTCGCGCGGCGCTATATCGGGCGGACTGTGACGCGAGCTCAGGCGCGGGCCGCGGTACTGGACTGTGATGTGTGTCGCGCGATTGACCCGGCACCCGTGAAGTGGCGTCACGGGACGCTGGACGTACCAGAGACATGGCAGCGACTCGCGATTGACATCACACACTATCACGGCCAGCATTACCTGACCATTGTGGACTGCGGACCGTCCCGTTACAGCTTGTGGCGGCCACTGCGCCGCGAGGACTGCGGTAGCGTTGTTCGGGCGCTTGAGGAGGTGTTCTGTGAGCGGGGGGCGCCTGTTGAGCTTTTGAGCGACAATGGTACTGTGTTCCGCAGCCGCGACTTTAGGACCTTTGCTGTTCGCTGGAATGTGTCGCTGCGGTTCCGAGCTGCTCACGTGCCAAGCGGTAATGGGATTGTCGAGCGCAATCACCGCACAGTGAAGGTCATCGCCGCGAGGAAACGGTGTCCCGTTAACGAGGCAGTGCATTTGTACAACGTGTCGCCTCGTGACGGCGAGGCGGCTGCTAGTAGCCCCGCCAGTCGAATTTCCCGTTATACGATCAGAGACTGTGTGCGACCCGAGGGCGATCAGTCCGACTCCGCTGCGCCGGAGTTCGAGCCCGGGTCGGAGGAGCCTGAAGTTCCGACAGTGGGAGGGGACGCATTCGCGGTCGGCGATGCTGTGTGGGTAAGACAGCGCGGCACTCGGTGCTCAGAACGATCAAAACGCGGCACGGTGACAGGTCTGGTCTCACGACAGGTTGTTGACGTGGATGGGGTTCCGCGACATGTAAGGGACCTGCGGCGCTGCGTGCAACAAGCGCCGCCCTGTAACGAGCAAACAGACGTAGATACCGCGGCGCCAATCAGCGCAGATGCCGATGTTCCACTGATTGTTGATGCGCCAATGCCGCAGGCTGATGTGCGGGCGCCGTGTACTGTGGAAGTCACGAGTTCGTCTGAGGTTCCGAGATCGGGGGCTGATAATTCAGTACCGCGGTCTGCAGAGGCTGCTCAGTTACCTGCTGGAAGAACTGTAGCACCGGCTCCTGTTCTTAGACGCAGCCAGCGCGTCCGCAGGCTACCTTATAGGCGATGGTGTTGTGATCATGATGATCAGGGAGGAGTGTAGTGACTAATGTAGTTACTGATGGCCTCTGGAGACTTACCGGGCCTGGGTTGCGTCTGCAGTTCAGCGGGCGGGAGGTGCATCCGACGTGCGGCGCACGTGCACTGCCGGCTGGATTCCTGTTCTCGAGCCGGCGGTGCGGGGTTCGGCTGGGGGAGTTGTGTGGCGGCCGCGGGCGGGGAAGGTTGTGTTCGAGAATACAGATAATTGACATAGTTCGCGGTATCTGACAAGTACAGTTATCCTGTCGCGTTTGAGTCTGACGCACGTCACGCCTTCGCACCAATCTCCGTACCAGGGAGTGGGGTTCTGAGTTCGTCAGAAGACGCTTCATCAAGCACAGGGCATGGTAGGTGTGTAGCTGGGTCGCAGCGAGCCATTCAAGGTCACCCAACACATCACTGATATGGTCCCTTTTCTTGCGACCGGCAATCACCCGCGCGCCAAAATTGATCACACGCTAGATTGCGCTTGGTACAGCTGCCATAAATAGATAAACAGTATCGAATCAGCGATATGACTAGGCTGCTGATCAGGGTCGGCAGAACCTTGCGGAGAATACAGTGTCCTACATGGGAGAGACCATCAGCAATCCAGCACATTTGCGACAAACCTGACTGACATGGGCAATTTAGTGTGTGTCATAGCCTGGGGTGATCTCTTAGATTTATATTGAAATGTAATTTTTTCGTGGCGCATGATGCTAAAATGTTGATTTATAGAGAAATAAGTGTTTGAATGTCGGTATTTGGTGAGTGCCAGCGAGTTTTCTCGGAGGTCCAAAAATTGCATAGTCGATCACTGCGCCCTCTACATTTTGCGGCCGCAGACACTAGCGCCATCTATGTTCGACACAATTGTTAGGCTAAAACATTTAACCGCTGGATGGACGAGGCTGAAAATGTCACAGCGTAAATCTACGGCCCAGATTACCCCTGAAACATAGTTTCATCGAAATCTGAGATGTAGGGTGTTATTTCGGGATTTTTTTGTCAATAAAACCTGGAATGGAATGACTGGTGAAGGGACCTCATCGGCCGCCAGGGTCGCTGTCGCACGCTATCGCTCCGCATGTCTTCTGGTCTGGGCGAGATGGTGCCCAGACCAGAACTGCGGTTACTGCCGGAAAGGGTTTCGGCCGATCCGATGTAAGTAGTAGGCCGACCCGGAGCAGTGGCTCGCACGAAGCTGGTGGACGTCAGCCGCCGCGGTCCGGTTCAGGCCAGTCACCGTTGCACAGTGGGCGTTCCGGCCGGTCTGCCTCGCGTAACTCCAAAAAAATAAATTACCGATTGTGATAACAAAATGTATATGAATCGACTGCAAAATGTCCATTGATCTCCAAGATCACATTGATTTGATCATTCGATGTTTTTTTCGTAGAGGAATGGACTTTAAACACAAGAGTTCACATCACCTTTAAAAACTCATCGTTCACGGGAGATTTAAACGTTCTGGCAAATGTGATGATGAGGCAATATGCTTGCATTTTCCGCACCTAGTGTGTTATAGTGTGATGTAATGATATCTTGTCGTGCATATGATATAGTTAGATCTAGAAGATTGAGCAAATCAATATGCCAAATAAATATTAAATATATCGCCTTATCTCTGTTGATGCCTAAAATTAATATAATTAAATTCGATAGTGCCGATATAATAAGTATCATCAGGTAGCGAATCATAACTAGCAACAGGATGTGCACTGGGATCTTATATAACGGGTCAAGCTTGAAAAAGTTGCGCGAACTTGCGCCTTAGCCTTTTATGTAACATTTTGCAAGAAGTTTCCCTATTTACTTGGGCGCCCGGGTGTAGGAACCCAGCGCATGGTATATGATCTAAGCTCGCATTTGAAGGTTTTTATTTCAACGATGATATAAAACCACCACCAAACTACAGCGGACTCAGAAGCGTCCTCATTGGTTGGTGGACAGACTGGCACAGCATCACAGCAGAGCGTCACAGCAGCAGTGATAGTGACTAGCTGTAACTCGTCATAGTGCTGTGAAATGTGTGAAGAATTAAATAAATGTAAGGTTCATGAACAAGGTCTACCTCTACCTGGAATAGTTCCATAAAGTATACATGCGTAAATAATAAATAGGGTGAAATGTACGTCTGCCGAAGCATCAATTATCTAAGGACATGGCAAAAAAAAAAGACTTTTGTCCAAGCTTACCGGAACCGAGTTGTCAAATATACCTAGGTTTCGTTTTTGAACGTTTATAATAATATTAATGCGTTTATCTGAGACCGTTTATTGGCCCTCGGAAGACCAATATACAATATGGTACAATGCATTGCGCATTTAGTAATTGTGCTTGTAGCAGATATGTACTAATTTCATGTATTTGCCTTATACACCCAGATGATACACCAAGAGCAAAATGTTGGGATATCTATTGGGGATAGCCATTAGAGTCGTGCCCCAAGTTCTACAACAGATACTTATCTTTCAAGTTATGACCACATCTGGTACCATATTTCCCTGATGTTGGAAAGCCTAACCCTAATTCAAAGCAAGAATACATTTATGATGGCAAATTTGCACAATTTGTGTGAAAATGTACGATCTCTCAACATGGCAAACAAATATAAACATAGCAAACATTAAACAAGTCAACAAAGGCCAGTCAGCAAACAAGCGAAACGTTTCGAACGCTGCCGAAAACGTTTTCTGGATACCTCAAAAACCTCATTGTTGCACGCTCTTAAAATGATTAGTGTTGCAAAATCATATTAACCCGCGAGTTAATTGGGGGGGGGGGGGCTATCCCCCCGTTATTTTGCGATATCTCCTAAACCAACACAGGTATCGTCACCAAACTTTCAATACCCTCTCTCACATTAATTTTACACATGTTCATTGAAGGAAAAAGATTAGCTTATGATAGGTCAACCGGGAATGACGTCAGAGTGACGTCATGTTCTGCGGTTTTTGTTGAAAAATAAGGGTTTGCAAAATACACTGTCAAAAGTACATTTTGTAAGACAAATTCAATTATCATATACCAGATGACTGAGAATAGACTTGGCTATCAAACTGCAATCTCGGATTTTCGATTTGATTGAAGTTCAAAAGTTTGAGAAATCCAAAGACCCAAAAATATAGTTTTTGCAATATTTTCCAAACAAATCAGTTATCCAACACTGGAATATATGTGAACGAGACGTGTCCAGTGAATATGTATACCAAATTTGAAGTCAATATCGTCCAAAATACTTTACTTATGACCTTTCAAAGACAAAAATCGACCACCTCTCACAGCATTACCATGCATAAAAAATGCATTTACGTTTTTGCTTTTTACTTCTATTTCTATGACAAAAACAATGTTATAGGGTCATTTTTCGGGTTCGAGACGAAAAACGAACCCATAAACATGTGTTACAACGCCTAATGACCGTAATCGGCAGTTTGACCTAGTGACCTCGGATGACCTTAACCTGACCCAAGGTCATACAAAGCTTAGAATGGTACTTAGAAGTGTCAGACACACGAATCGTACCGATTTATTGACTGCTTATGCGTTATCACAATTTTGCGCGACAATTCCATCCACCGAGACCTTTATGACACGGTCAAACATTGTGTCTTTGACGTGACCTGTGACGTCATCGGTGACCCTGAGGTCAACAATATTAGGTTTCCCCCACACATTTTCAAGTGACATGGAATGCCGTTTGAATTGGTAAAATCGGTCCAGTAATTCCGGAGATCCGAGTAGACCCAAATTGTAACCCTAATGTTCTGTATTGCAACTTGCAAGCAATCCCCGCGTTACCAAAGCCCTGCAACATGTCCGCTATTTAACGTAATGTATTCCTTGATTAATTGGCTTTCTAATGATGTTTCACTGGTTGATGCATGTTGTAAGGTAAAAAAGTTATAGGGGTTAATAGGTTTCGCGAGGCTAAATCCCCTTTTACGCCCACTGTGCAGTGGCGGGACGTGCGGACCTGTCAAGGCACGATACCAGGCCTAGGGCCAGCTTGCGGTGGCGCACGGCCGCGCGGCTCTGGCCGCTGTTCGGTGGACCGTCCTGGCGTCCGTGGCTATACCCTGTGGTGGCGCCGACGCCTCCCCGGCCAGCCCATCGGTCCTCTCATTGCTAGCGAGCTTACGGTGAGACGGTACCCAATGGAGGTAAACCCGGCGGCCTCCTGTGCCACGGCCAGCAGGGCGCGCCAGATAACGGTTCTCAGTGGCGAGCTCTAAGCGGGCAGCCCAGGTCTTAGGTCTCAGAAACTGGCTGATCGTGCAAAGGACCACCTGGTCGTCCGGGTCACGGTCCAGACGCTCCATCAGCCACTCGAGGGCCGCGCTAACGGCGACCTTTTTGTGAGGAAACTGGAACAGATGCGACTGCGGAGGCGACCACATAGACATAGACGTAGACATGTATTTTGCAACCCTTCCACATCGAGCGTGGCTATTCCAAGTCGCACGTCAATATGGTAAAAGCTTGGACATTCAAATGTAAATCACAGACCCACACACACCCGTCATACACACCCGCCATACACACTCGCCATACACACTCGCCACACACACTCGCCACACACACTCATCAGCGCCTAGCCAGCATCGCGGAGCAGCCAGTCAATCACCCGAGTCTTAAAACTGGTGAGTCCTACTTCGCGGATGTCCTGCGGTAGTCTGTTGTGCATATCAGCACCGCTAAAACACAGTCTACGAACACCTGCGTTCGATTTAGCACTGGGTCGCTGTAGCTGACCGCGTGTTCTGGTGCTGTGTTGGTGGTCGCTGGTGACGAGGTGTTCGGCAATACCGACCGGGAGTCCAGTGGTACGTACTTTCTGAATGAGGCACACGCGATGGTACGTGGTTAGCTGCTCCGCGTTGAGCCACCCAAGCTGTTTGTAGTCGGCAGATATGTGGTCGTATTTACGTCTGCCACATACGACACGTGCGCAGAAGTTCAGCACCTTCTGTATCCTATGTCTCTGGGCCAGTCCGTAAGTACCGTAGATGGATATGCAGTATCTGATATGTGACACGACTAGAGATGTGACCAGAGACGCGATGATGTCGGATGGCAGGCAATGTTTGGCATGAGATAAGGCTAAAAGCATCCCCGTGCACTTTCCCACCAGCTGATCAATGTGAGTATCAAAGGTCAAACACCTGTCCATAACCAGTCCCAGATTTTTCACAGTTCGGCTTTCGGAGACGAGCGATGCGCCAAATCTGAGTCTAACTTCCGGAAAGCTACGCAGCATGGCTTTTGTACCGAAAACTATTAACTGCGTCTTGTCGGCGTTCACTTTCATAGAATGCGATGAAAACCATTCCGAGAGAGTGGCCAGAGCCTGTTCCATCCTTGCAATGAGAGCGTGAATATCACGTTTCCGACCCGAGACCAAAACCTGCGTATCGTCCGCGTATTGAAAGATGGATGCGCCATGAGAATGCAGTGCTAGGTCATTTGAGAACACGGAGAACAACAGCGGGCCAAGTGAGGTTCCCTGATACACACCCATTCCACGGCGGAGGCGGAGGTTCGTCGGGTGGCGGGAGTGATAACTCGCAGGGTGACGGAGGCGAAACCGATAGCTGCTGTGGAGGATTTGGAGGTGTTTCGGCACCATCGTCCGACCGGTGGTGCAAAGGAACGGGTACTGGTCCCATTCCGAACAGCTGCTGCTCGCTATGGTCGCTGACGACAACCAGGAAACCCGGGAGAAGGCGGCCTGTCTCATCCGTGCTGCGCGTCTACAGGAGACGCAAGACGTCAGGAGCTTCAAGCTTCCCGACGTCAACTTCGGAACTGAAGGGTACGCTGACCTCATGGACTGGAGCTCAGCGGAGGTGACGCAGCCACCGCTCCTGCGAGATCTCAGCGACGAAGACCTGCAGGACATCCTGAAAACTCCAGCTGCTGTCCCGCCGTACCCGGTACACACCCAGGCTGTGGAGAGGACCGTCAGGATGGTGACAGAAGGCTGTTCTTCGGTGCAGGGCCAGGAGTCGAGGCACGGCCTCATCACGGCGAGGCTGAAGCACCGATGCATCCTCCCGGCCTTCAACTCGAAGCAGGACCTGCGCCCTTCATATGCATGGTACCGAGTATTGACTCAGTTGTACAGTATAATAAATTGATCTAAATAACGAAATAGCTATGCATTTATACCTCGTTCCACTCCAAGTTTGCGGCCGAAGCGCTTTAATAATAACAGCATGCGAAAAAATATCACGAGAAATTTTAGGTTCAATTGCAAAATGCAAATGCAATGAAAATTGCTGAAAGCGCTTCGGCCGCAAACGTGATGTGGAACAAGGTATGCGACTGCTTAAACTTTTTCTCAGTCGCTATTATTTGCTTTGTTTTGTTTGAACAGCAGGAAGACACAGTCCTGTCTCGACACCTATTCCGTTGTTGGTCCACCCGAATACATATATTGGTAATGTTCTAGCTCCTTTCTTTAAATAATAGACCGTTCCTCCAATGAAGACGCTAACCTCGTAAAATTTGCCACAGAACCTCTCATATCCTACATCGATCGGGGTGACTGCAGCCTATCGACCAGTTCAAGTGGGGATGACCCGGCTGTCCTCCTCCATCGCCACAACCTCGCCCATGCTGTCATCACCGCAGTGTTCGTCACGGGCCCACCAACCTCCAGCGCGGCCCGGCCCAGGCCCATGAACACCAAGCCCAGGCCCGGACCAGACCCGGCCAAATTGATAATATTGAGGCCCAGGCCCGGTCCGGCCCGTTCAGATTAAGCATATCATTATTTTCACAAAATTTGAAATCATTATCCTAGCATATTTAGTATTAACTTGTATACTATAAATGTGAAACAATGCACCAACTATGCTAACCAAAAAACAAAAAGCCACAGCCACAGCACACCACAGCAGTGTGTTGCTGTGTAAGCGAACTGCTGGTTAAAATATTTTTGAGCTCTGACCTGAGCTTGTGCGACGCGCGCATTACTTCAAAATTGTCAGGCCCAGGCCCATCCAGAGCCCAGTGATTTCCTTAAAGTTGAGGCCCGGCCCAAGTCCAACCCATGGCACATAGGCCGGCCCTGCCCATGGCGAACTCTGCATCACCACCTGCCTTCAGTCTGCCGAATGCCGAGCTAGACCGGCGGCCGGTGTTCCGTGCGTATGAGGTGGAGACAGTAGCGTAGCTAGGATTTCGCTCCGGGGGGGGGTCCGCAACAGATTGAGGGCCCACTGTGTGAGCTTGGGGCCCACAAAATTGAAGGCCCATAATTTTCCAATGCCGGTTTATATGTAAACGTGAATTTTCCTTAAAATGTTAGATAAAGTTCCTCACAAAACAATGCAACTTGCGTTCACATTATTGCACAAACAATGTGGAATGTGATTCGTTGCTTCAGTCCAGGGGATGTTTGGTGTAAGTCGTTCCGGTCTACGTAGCATACATTTAACATTGTACAACGTTTTCAAAGAATTACATCACGCTTTCGGTCTGCCCCTGTATGACTGCGTGCTATCTGCTGTAATTGCAACACTAGAAACGGCCACTGACCCGCGTCGGGCCGGTGCTCGGCGCCACCTTCGCCGGGCCGGGAGGTGTCGGAACACTCCCGTTGGCTCGGCTCCTAATGCACGTAGCGGGAAAAAGGCATTCGCAATCTCTTCTAATATACTTTCGAAGCTTTCAGCCATTTTTGCTCGGATCAATATTGAGGTCACCGGAGGTCAGGGGCGTCGCCAGTGCGGGATAGTCAGGGCCGTCACAAGACCAACACGGGCCGACCGGGGTACAGTCGGGGCCGTCACAACACCAACACCGGCCGACCGGGGTACAGTAGGGCCGTCACAACACTTACACCGGCCGACCGGGGTACAGTCGGGGCCGCCACAACACCAACACCGGCCGACCGGGGTACAGTCGGGGCCGTCACAACACCAACACGGGCCGACCGGGGTACAGTCGGGACCGTCACAACACCAACACCGGTCGACCGGGGTACAGTGGGGGTCGTCACAACACCAACACCGGTCGACCGGGGTACAGTCACAACACCATCACCGGCCGACCGGGGTACAGTCGGGGCCAAACAAAGCAAATATCCATGTCCTGTGTCCTGTTATTCATGGTAAACAAAGCATATACTATTGCTTAATAATCAATCACCGGCCCGACGCTGGTCAGTGGCCGTTTATAATGTTACAATTACAGCTGATAGCACGCAGTCATAGAGGGGCAGACGAATAAAACACGGAAGTCCTCGTTCTGTCGTTCGAAACGTATATTCATCCATTTCGCGGCCGCTCCTGCGAGATATTCATCCATTTCGCGGCCGCTCCTGCGAGATCCATCAGCGGCTGCGAGGCCACCTCCGCATGCATCGCGACGCAGTCTCTCCTCGATAGCCGTAGTTCGCAGGTTTCGCCGCTAGGTGGCCTCGCAGCCGCTGATCGGTCGCTGGAATCGGGCGAGTATCCTATCCATTTATAATTCATCCATGGCCTAGGAAATAAATATCACAGTAGAGAGAAATACGCAGAATAGCAATGAATGATAGCTGAAAACAAACATTGCAAAATCAAGAGTATTTATAAACGTAAGTTTTTACTTTTGATGGTAGTTTAACTGATTAACTGAACACAAAAAAGACGGAAGTATACCTTGCTTCCATTAAAAGTAAAACTGCTTTCAAACATGTTTGATTTTTTATTCAGTTAGATATAGTTGATCACCATGTTCAAAATGTGTAGTACCTGGAGAGTGGAGCCCAGGGGTAAAAAATAACGCCAACTCGACAACGTCGTTAGTAGCAAATCAGCGTTACACCAAACGATGATTTGTAGCAAAATTGGTCAATGACAAGACACAAAAATTACACTATCATTGCTGCGGTATATGCTTGAATGAGTCACTTTTTGGTTTGTGTAGATCTTGTACGCTTATGGGGCTGTTTTGTATCTTCACGGCTGGTTGATCTCTGTTTTCTGGAGATATTCTGAAATGTAATAGGTTGCTAGCGAGAAATGGAAAATATCACCATAAGTGGGCACATATCACAAGGTTATCGCAAAATCTAGAGACTTTAAACGTACTATTTAAGGAAATTACAGCTACCCGAGATAGAGAATATTGTAGCAAAAAACGCCAACATGAATCGACAGAGAGTGATACAGGTTGTATATTTTTGTATCACGCATAATACGAATAAAAGACATCAAATTGTACTTCAAAATATTCCAATATCTTTTAATAAAATGTTTTGTACAGTTATTATCAGGCCATATAAAAAAAAAATGTTCGCAACACAATGAAGCGTAGAGATTTCAAGAGTCTGCTTTTTATGGTACACCATCACTACAAGTTAGGGCGGCCGGGCGACGGCCATGTCGGACGGCTTGCGCTAGGGTGCGACCCCGACCGCTCCCTAGTATTATTCGTATTTGTCCGGAAGTAGGCAGCGTGACTGTGAAAAACTGTACTGACGTGGAGAAGGGAACGTGTGGGACACATTTGGCGCCTACCTCGGAAACTGTGAGTGCGGAATTAGCCTAAAATCGCTCAAGAAGCTTTTATTTTCTGACAAACCTCGTCGCGCCAGTGACTGTCCTTGTAGTGCCTGTGATGTCATTTCTGAAGAAAGACCACCCTCAAGTCATTGATGTTAAGTTCGGTTCGGTTCCGTTCCACACCACGCACCACACACGCCGGCCGCCATGAGTCAACTGTATTGTTTTGCTCACAGGGTTACCAGATGTGGGAGGAAAATAATATGGCTTCCAAAGAGAAGGGAAACTAGCACGAGCCGTGCGCAACATAACACAACAACCCCCCACAAGACAAATGCGTCGAATAACGATGATAGTGATCAGCACCATTGATGATGCATTAGTCTGAACCAAACAAAGAAGAGAATACACAGACACATCAGTTGCATGAGTACGACTACTGACTAGTCATACGTCTGGTCCGCCCACCGCACGGTAAGTGGGACCGGGCGCCGGCGGCGGCGCGTCCCGCGCCGGACCGGAGGGGCGGTGTCGTCCACGCCGCCCGGCGGCGCCGCGCCTTTCGACCGGCACCGCCGCGCCGCTCTGGTCGGCCGGGGCGCCCTCGCCGCCCGGCGGCGCGCACTGACGGTACCGGAGACCGGGCGGGGGGCGGCCAGACACGCCCTCAGTGATGAAGCGACCGCTGCGGCCGCAGGTAACCGCCCGGTTGCGCCAGAGGATCCTGCGTCACGGCAGCCCGGATCAGGTAGTCTCTGCGACTGCCGACCCCGGTGATGATTCCCGCACGCGGTCCCCTACCGTCCGGACCTCGGGTCTTGAAAGTACGACTACTCGTTGCCCGATTACGAGCGGCGGATGCCGGCGCGCCGAGCCGTCGTACCTCTCAGCTGTCTGCTGGGCTGCTGCGCTGCGGCCTTTGGCGTCACAGGGCGTCCGCCAGCCTTCTGCCAGCATTCGAGCAAAGGCGCGCGTGGTAGCGCTGGAATACAGCGGACCTCAGCGGGTTGTCCGAACAGCACCTGTGCCGGCGACCGCCCGTCTGCCCGGGGGCGATGTGTTACGGAGCTCTAGCAAGCCCCGAGCGTACGCGTCGGTGTCCCAGGGTTGCCGCTGCTCTGGTCGTCTTCTGGATGAGGCGTTTGGCGGTCCTTGACGTGCCGCCTCCGCGTTGCCCCGTTCGATTGCGGGTAGTGCGGTGTCGGACATCTTGGTGCTCCACACCCCAGCGGCGCAGGAATTCGCGAGCGGCGCGGGCGGCGAACTGAGGGCCCCCGTCAGATTCGGAGAGTGTTCGGCACGCCGGTGACCGCGAACATCTGCCGAAGGACTGCAGATCTAGGTCTCGCGCCCGTCGCCGCTCCGGGACACGTGCGACACGAACGGCCACCCGGAGAGCCGGTTCTGCATACACCAGGGAACGTGTGGCCGGCCCACGCGAAGTAGTCGGCCGAGACGCTTCGAAGACACGGGTCGGCGTCTTCTCCGGGATCAGCGGTTCCCTCTGCTGGCTGGGGCAGGTACCGCTGACAGGCTGACACGAGCTCACGAAGTTGTCAAATTTCTTGATCCTGTTCGGCCAGTACACGACCTGACGCCGCCATGCCCGCTTGCG
>JAXIVJ010017868.1:0-24937 GCA_036785665.1 Chirona hameri | reverse complement strand
GGTAATTAGAGTGTGAATGGCAAAGGACGCAGTGTGTGCTATATTTTTGCTGCGCTTTATGACGCTAATTTAATTACTTGGAATGGCGGTTTTCATAACAGCAGCTATAATAGCCTATTCGTAAGTGGCCATTATGGTGATATAAACTGAACATCAATGGCATAGCCATGCCGTTAATTCGGTCTGGTGTTGTTAGGCTTCAAAGGAGTTTCTCAGTCGCCATCCGGGAGGGTGGCTGAAGTTTCCTCTGCTCTCGTTAACCCTATTTGTAACAGGGGGGGGGGGGGAATTCCGCCCCCCCCCCCCCTCATGTTTTTCGCAGATATCTCCAGAACGGTTGGGGCAGGCCCATGCAATTTTGGGATTTTTCATAGAATTGAATACCGCATTTGGAGTTAAAATTTTGAGTTCTTAACCTGAACAGAGGTGGTTCCAGGGTACAGTTTTGGGTGGGTTCGGAGGCGATATTTGGCGATAATACGGAAATGCGATCTTCACGGTTTCTTCCTAACTGCCTCAAGTATGAAGGAGTTACATCGGTTCACGGTGATTGCAACAAGTGAAAATTAGTTAATGTTAATGAAATATCATGCAAATTCCATGGCAGAGGCGGTTTCAGGGGCTTGAAAGGGGGGGGGGGGTTCCAGGAAGTATTCAATGCTTGGCGGGAAGCAAATAGAGCAATGTAAGGGACATTTATAGTTATCAAGATGTAAAAGATAGCTTCCGCTTCCATTATTTGCATAATTGATTACATATAGAGTTTCAGGGGCGTGTTCAGGCACATGAAAACTGGCTTGGTGATGACGATATGCCAGCGATTACGGCGCAATAGACGGTTAGCTTTAATAATATATGCACATATGAGGCCAGAAAAGGGAATAAAGTCATTTTTTGCAGAGGCGCGCTCAGGAATGGAAGAAAGGGGGTCATATTATTGCAAGGAAACTAAGAGGCATGGGCGTACAATTACATAACATACTGTATTTTTCGGATGAAACACGCACCACAGGCTACTCTACGAACGATTATAAGATAATAGGCGAGTCCAGGTAGGGTAAAGGGGGGTAAGCAATGTTAATTGAAGTTGTAAGTGAAATAGTCACTGTTGATTAGCTAGTATCATAATAGCGGATACTATACTTATCCAAAGGTATTGAGCCGCCCAGTTTGGATCCTGGATACACCTATGATGAAGTACAACATGAAAAAAGGAACTATCTACGATCAGTAACATATTTATAGTGCTGGGTAGCAACTTGTCTGTGGTTAATATTTTGTTTTCTCCCAATTTTACCCCCCCCCCCCCTTTTTCACTAACCTGGTACCGCCTATGGCAAAAAATATGATCGTTAACTGTTTGTCTAATGTTACAATCACATACCATTTAATTTATTAAAAAAACATCAACAAATGGTTTTATTACGCATTTACTTCACCCCCATATTGAGTGACCTGCACACGCCTATGATTTTTGAATTTTCAAACGCCACTGTCATATATCAATTTCCAAATCAATCTCTATCGATTCGTATTAATTGTGTTAAAATCGGTCGATAAACATAAAAGCTATGTTGGATCAAAAATACCACTAAAATGTGTGGTTTGTTGCCCCCCTATCCTGTTGCCCCCCTATCAAAAATTTATATTTTTTATTATTTAGAAATGTAGATCGTTTTGAGGGGAACCAAACACCGTTTCATTTTTTAAAATCGGACCGGTAGATCTCGAGATCTCCGGGGAGGGCGGAATCCGCCTCCCCTGTTACAAATAGGGGTAGCCAGGAGCCTGTTACAAATAGGGTTAAAGGGAGTGTGCCTACTCACATCGCTTATTTGGGGTTATTGACACTGGTCTATGGAACATAATTTTCTGAATTGACCCATGACTTCGTTTCTCCAGATTCACCCTAGTTGCTGAGATATTCCAAAGACTCCAGGAACTTGCTGGGAGTAAAAAGTTATCGGGTAGACTCCAGAGGGCTTCCGCTACTAGAAGCACTGCAACTATCGATTAAACTGCTGGCATATTATTAGCGCCGGCCAATAGCAATTCAACAAAACAGCTCGTGCACGCTGACAACAGCAGCCGAACAGAAACTGGACGGCCATCATGTCTTTCGATGATGGCCGTTTCGATGATGGCCGATGGCCATGTTTGAAGAAGATATCAATTTAGAGCTACGAAGCTTGCACATAATAAAGTTCACAGTGGCAAGAACGTGCTGTGCAAAACTTGTCTTTCAATCTTGCATGATGTGATCGTAATTGTATTGTCTTATGTGCGCCGTTTTACATAACATCACCATAGTGGCGATCGTTTTATACATATCGAAACAAAAAATAAGAAGAAGAAAAAATATAAGTGAAAACTCAACTAAAGGGGCTCCAGATGTGAATTTCATCATATACAACAATCAAACCAATAGCTACTTACCGTATGAAAAAAATAGTTTTGACATTCCAAAAGAGTAGGCACACTGGCCTTTAAGCGATCAGCTGGACAGAACGGCCGGTGGCCTATGGTACAGTGGCAGCAGCACGGCTATATCGTACGTTAGCTCTATATATCGTCAGACGTTAGGCCATACCCTGTGCTCAGTCTTGGGCATACTCTAATGCTCCACTATATTTTGCCGATGAACTGGAAGATGCGATTGACGAGAGCCTTCAAGGTTCACTCAACACACCCTTTTAGCTAAGTACTCAGTTCCAGGAATGCATCCACTCAAAAGATTGTGGAGAAATCTTAAAAGTCAGCCCAGTTCTTTCGGAGCCTTAGAACAAAGTGCTGTCTTTCTTATCCAGGCCGTTGCTTTATAATTACCGAGCGGGCGCGAAGCGCCGGTGAGGTTTCTCGTCAACTTACTAGACACATTTACATTTGACCTGGCCCGACCTGGCCATACAGACGCTTTTCGGAAACTAATAACCTTGCAACCACTTCTCCGATTGAGATTGGGGTTTCACCATTGGATAGGTCAATCAAATTAATTTTGTTTTTGGTATGGTGCGTTCTGATAGAGGTGGTACCACAGCGCGTGGAAGTTGGCACACGCGAACATCAAAATGAACAAAAAAACTCGCTAAAATGATTATTGATAAAAAAATGGATGTATTAATCTAAGCATTGATTTATACGCTGAAGCATGCAGCGCTCAGGACGTACTCTCTTTTGGCGGATTTGAGAAAGGAGATCATGATTAGATTGAAAAAGTAGCCTTTGCTCATGTTATTGTAATTAAAAAGAAGATGAATTAGCTAACCTATATTACGCCTTGCGGCTTCTCAGGGCTAACACGTTTTTAGCCCCGAAGAAGCCGCAAGGCGTAATATAGGTTAACTAATTCATCTTCTTTTTAATTACAATAACATGAGCAAAGGCTACTTTTTCCATCTGATTTTTATCTGCACAATGCTCATCACAGCCATCCATCATATAAAGGAGGTCATGCACAATTTAATACAACTACAGACTCTTCAGCGAGGAGCGCTGCATGCTATGAGCGTCTGGGGCCTCACCTCGTTCCTGTCATTTTGGTCGTCCTTCTTACCTGCTTTTCGATCGCAGTTTACTTTTATCATGCTTGTTTTCCTTGGAAGGGTCACTAGCCGCGAGAGTTGGATATATTATTGCGTGATATCTGAATAAGAGAGTGATTTCCTCACAGCGACATCTGCGGCGAACAGAGACGTTTTTGACGCTAGTTTTCAAGCCTTCATGTTTAAAATTGTGAAGATGAAGAGAACACGTTTCCTGGTTTCACTGTGCGGTACGAAATGTCCCCTTCTATGGGCCGCGAACTTAAACGGAGTAAGTGGATGGATACCTCTAAATTGTCATTCCAGTAAACTGTGTTTTATGATGTTTTAGCCATATTTAGTTTGGAGGACAAATTCTATAAAAAAAAATCACCGCCAAGAACGTGCCGTTGTGATTCAAGTACATACTTTACAAGTTTGAGCGATTTTGTACTTGAGCGATTTGTAGCACATTGTAACTCAAAATAACGACTATGGCTATCCTGATGAATGGCTCGTCGATACCTACCGTCCGTCGATACCTATTAAGGCTATATAGGGCCGATACGTTGATAAATGGCGGTCATGGCTACTGAAAGCTGCTCCCCAGCACCTCATAAAAGACGATCAAATAATCCAGTACGACTCAGTTCTGGAGAAAAACAGTCCCAGAAACAGCAACAGCGCACACCAGCCGACAACCAGAATCAAACAGCCATCTCATCAGAGTGTCCTCGATGTGACAATGTAAGCCGGAAAAAGAGACGGATTAAGTGCAGCCTGTGCAACCGAGAGTGGCATCTGACTTGTGTCCGAATAAAAAGGAGCCAGGCCTTAAAGTGCTGGTGGTGCCCGAGTTGTCTCAAACATGACGGCAAACAATCGCAACCCAACGAGCATAATGGATCACAATCAATCCCCGAAGTTGAAAATGCTGACGGTATCCTGGCAGCCACCATAGCCAAGCTCAAGCAGTCGCGGAAACCGGTCCCAAGAATACCGAAAGGAGCCAGAATCATGGCAGCTGACGCCCTCACAACACTGTTGGATACAGCTATACAGGAGAGAACACCTGCAACTTGGGCGAAGCTTTTCAAACTCCCACTTATCGCCTTAGCTGTCCCATCGAAGAGAGATTCTCGTCCGGGCGACACGTCCACGCTAACTTCCATAATCAAACGACAGATTGGCGCCTACATGGACTCCACAGCACCAGATCATGTTCCAACATCTGATGAACCGCCTTGGGGCAAGCGTTTGGGACCTGGAACTGAGGAATCGTCCGAACGCTTGAAAAGAAACGTCTCTGCTAAGCTATCAGACGGAGATGTACGAGGCGCCATACGTCTCCTAGCTTCAAGCGACGTCATCGCCCAACAGTCTGATGATGTCGTGGAATGCCTGAAGTGCAAGCACCCGCCCAGTCCAATCGACCTGGCTCTCCCGCCCGGTCCAGACGAAAACACCCAGCCCCACCTGGTGACCGAGGCAGATGTGACTGCATCCATCGTCTCCTTCGATACCGGCTCCAGCGCAGGGCTGGATGGGCTGAGACCCGCACATCTGAAGGATTTGACTGGGCGGTCAGCGGGAGAGGCTGGTTTTCGTCTCACTACTGCTCTAACAGGTCTGGTCAACACTGCACTCAACGGCGAAATACCTCTTGCGGCACGTGCAGCCTTCTATGGAGCTTCGCTGCTTGCCCTACGGAAACCTGATGGCGGCATCAGACCGATCGCTGTTGGTTCCGTCTACCGTAGACTGACGTCGAAGGCTGGCCTCAAGCCGTTAAGTGCTCAGCTAGGCCAGGAACTGCGCCCCACACAGCTGGGTTACGGTACGCCAGGAGGCTGCGAAGCTGCAGTCCACGCCTCACGACAGTTTATCCAGCACATGGATGAAGTCAGCGTTGTCGTGAAAATAGATATGCGTAACGCCTTTAACACTGTGCGCCGTGATCACTTCCTCCGGACCGTGCGTGAGCATGCTCCTGCTCTGTATCCCCTACTCTGGCAGGCATACTCTCACCCGACCCCTCTCTACTTCGGCACCACCGAGATATCGTCAGCAACGGGGATACAGCAAGGAGATCCATGCGGACCTGCTGTATTCTCCCTGGCTATTCACTCAATCGCAAATGCTGTCGTCTCGAATTTTAACTGCTGGTACCTGGATGATGGAACCATCGGCGGAGATGTGGACAGTGTCTTCAACGACCTGGAGCGGCTGATTCCTGCCATGACTAGCATCAGCCTCGTCCTCAACCCCGCTAAATGCGAAATAATCTTGCCCAGGAATGCCTCTGACGGACAAAGAAGCTCCACTGCAGATAAACTCCGTGGGATCATCCCCGGAGCTGCTGTCCTCAAAGACCACGAGTTGACGCTGCTTGGGTCTCCGATCACAGAGGCAGCAGCTGAACTGATGATGCAAAGCAAGAAGGAGCAACTGGAGCTAATGTTGGAGCGGCTTCAGCACCTGGACGCCCACTCAGCCTTCTTCCTCCTAAGAAACAGCCTGTGGCTACCAAAGCTCCAGTACCTGCTGAGAGCTGGGCCCCTCTATCGCCAGCAAGAAGTTCTACAGCCACTGGACGACTCACTCAAGTCGGCGCTCATCGCCATAGCCAACGTGAGATTCGATGATGGTAGTTGGAACCAAGCCGTCCTGCCAACAAGATACGGAGGCCTCGGGCTCCGCCGCTTAGTGGATGTAGCTCTGCCCAGCTACGTGGTTTCTCTACACTCCTGCCATCAGCTCATCTCCTCAATGCTGCCTGCACACCTAAGCCCCAGTGTTGTGCGTGAGTGTGCGGTGGCAGTTGAGGACTGGCAAGTTGTGGCCGGCGACTCAGAAGTACCACAAGGGGACGCCAAACGCCAACAGCGGACGTGGGACTCAACCATCGCTGAGCGTCATCGAGACTCCATGCTCTCGGAGGCGAATCAGCTCGTCCGAGCACGACTGCTAAGCGCTGGCACACCTGAGAGTGGCGCCTGGATGCACGCCATACCATCATCCAACCTCGGCACACTATTGGACAACGAGACGCTGCGAATCACTATAGCGTTGAGAATTGGAGCAGACGTATGCATTCCTCATCGATGTAGATGCGGTGCCCCCGTGGACAGCAAGGGCTATCACGCCTTGACATGCCGCCTCAGTGCTGGAAGACATCCCAGACACACAGCACTGAACGACATCGTAAGGCGTGCCCTGCTGTCCGCTGGTATCCCATCCATCCTGGAGCCGACCGGAGTGGACCGAGGCGATGGCAAGAGGCCTGATGGAATGACGGTCTACCCGTACTCAAGAGGGATCAGCCTACTATGGGACGCTACCTGCGTCAATACGTATGCTGAATCTCACATACCTTCCACCGCCGCATCTGCCGGAGCTGCCGCAAGGGACGCCGAACAAAGGAAGTGCCGAAAGTACGCGGGTTTCACGCATCGCTTCCAGTTTGAGCCAGTAGCCTTTGAAACTGGTGGTACTTGCGGCCCCTCCACTAAGGGATTTATCAAGCAACTTGGGGCACGGATTGTCACCGTCTCGGGCGAATGCCGAGAGACTGCCTGGTTGTGGCAACGGTTCTCCATCGCCATCATACGGGGAAACGCCACATCAGTGCTCGCCACAGCTGGAGGCCAGTCAGCATCAGTTGCCTTGTCTAACGTCAAGGCAACGTCTATCGGTCAACACCACTATCCACTTTACCAGCAGCAGACGAAGCAGCAACATATGGAGAAGCAACAGGGGGAGAAACAGATGCATGTCTCGAAGGGCCGGCCGCCGCAGCCGCCGACCGTCATGGCCAGCCTGCTGGTATCGTCAGCCTGGACAGACCCCTCCCTCCAGTCCCGGCCTGAGCCGCCCGCCGGAGAGCCGTCCGCCGGAGAACCGTCCGTCCCGCTCCCGCTCTCACCGGCCTCAGAGGCGGCGGTACCGGGCGGCACGGCGGACCAGCGGCGCCGGGGCCTCGTTAACCTCGGCAACACCTGCTTCATGAACGCGGTCCTACAGGCGCTGTTCCATTCTGACCAGCTGTGCAGTGAGGTGTTGGCCACCCGGCCGTCTCCCTCCCGACCCCACCTGGCTGCCCTGCAGCGGGTGTTCGCCTTCTTGGCCTTCTCGGAGCGGCCCGCCTACAGCCCGGCCGAGTTCCAGCGGGCCGCCCTGCCGCCTTGGTTCGAGTGGGGACGCCAGCACGACTGCTCGGAGTTCCTCAGGTACCTGCTGGATGCGATACACGAGGAGGAGCGAGCCCCTGCATCACCCGCCGTACCGTCCGCTCCGGCCACCGTCCCGCTGCCGGCCCGGTCTGCCACCGCTCCCCGCGCCAAGGACGACACTAGCGTGCCGGGTCTGGCGGCGGTGGCGGGCCGGCCGCGGCCCCAGCGCCGGCACCGCTCCTGCGATACCGGCCCGGCTCACGGCGGACCACCGCTGGTGCCGCTCTTGGACCTGGTTAGCGATGATGTGGTGATGGTCGAGGTCGATGGAGGTAGTTTGGCAGGTGGCTCCGCGGCCGCCACCGACAGCGCTCAGCCGGCCGGTGCTGACGGCCGTGATGGACGGCTCACCAGCACTGGTGAAACGGGGACTGATCCTGCAAGGGTGGGTCGAATTATTGACAGTGTTGGTGTTGAGACTGGTGATGCTAGTCATGAGCCGGGGACTGGTGACATTGGTGATGCCGGTACTCCGGACGGCCAGGTTGAAGAGCCGCCCGGGGAGCCTGCCGAGCCGGCCGCCGGTCTGGTACGTCGGTTGCTGACCGGCCGCGCCGAGACCACCTATACGTGCTGCACGTGCGGCTCCGTGTCGCGCCATGTGGACCGCGTGACGGACCTGCACCTAGCGCTGCCTGAGGCGCTCACCAGGCCGCTGACAGCGGTGGCCACGGCGAACATGACAGTGGCCACGGCGAACATGACGACGAACATGACAGTGTCGGATCTGCTGCGGCTGTACCTGGCTCCGGAGCGTCTCTGTGGCGAGAACCAGTACCACTGCGCCAGGTGCGCCTGCTTGCAGGACGCCGACCGCCAGCTGCGTCTGCTGACACCACCGCCGCACCTGGTCGTCTCGCTGGTATGGTTTGAGTTCGACCGGCGGACCCGCGCGCTGCGGAAGGTGCTGGCGCCGGTGGGCCTGACTGAGCGTCTGGCCGTGTCGCTGGCCGGCCAGCAGCCCGCCCAGTATAGCCTATATGCAGTCATCGTGCACGCCGGTCACTCGATGGACGCCGGTCATTACTTTTCGTTTTGCCGCGCGTCCTGCGGTGGCGACGGGGC
Source organism: Chirona hameri (assembly GCA_036785665.1). Classification (NCBI taxonomy): domain Eukaryota; kingdom Metazoa; phylum Arthropoda; class Thecostraca; order Balanomorpha; family Balanidae; genus Chirona; species Chirona hameri. The sequence goes on along the minus strand of JAXIVJ010017868.1, from coordinate 16,119 downwards.
CGGCCTGGATGGCGCTGACGGCGGTTGGTGGCGGCTGGACGATACCTCAGCGACGCCAGTGACAGCGGCGGCCGCGCTTGGCCGACTACGGCAATCTTCTGATGCCGCCTACACACTGCTGTACCGGCTGGCGGGGGCGGCGGCGGCCGGTGGGCGGCCGCCTGCGCTGACAGCGCTGCCCGGCCCGCTGCGGGCTGCCGTGGACCAGGACAACGCTGTGTACCGGCGAGAGCGACAGAGCTACTCTGGGCAGAGTTGGCCGGTTAACGCGCTGCCGCTGCCTCAGGACGTTGACAGTGGGCAGGACGGACCAAGCTCTAAGCTCTAAGTTGGAACTGTAGCGCATGTGGGGGAGGGATGATAATTATATGTCGAGTGTTGTTTGCCTTGTTGTGAATGTTGTTACATGCCATTTGATAGGATGCTGTTTATAATTATTTTAAATTAATGCTTAGATTAATAAAGGTTGCTGTAATACAACTTAATTTTTATGTTGGTATGCATTGAGGCCTGGCAATTTTTATGGAGGACTAACATGACTATGTGTTACCACGTGTGCTCCCTTACCGTTTCATATTTCAAACCTGTTTTAGCTTTACCAGAGCGCGCTCGCTCGGTCATCGCCCAAAAAGGCGTTTTACTGGTATATTCAGTGATATGAGTAGTGAGTAGGTTAGTTGGCCTCCAGGGCTGCAGGTAACCTTCATTATAATACACCTCTCAACAACCCCAACGCCTCCGACCCGAAGTGAGCGAGCTCAGGGATTTGTACACATTTGAGTGTTTGTATATGCCAATTGATGCTCAGTTGCATTAGGCTAAGTAAGCTCGGAATTGACATACGCTGTTTAGTCAGGAAGGGTGCACACACGATATTGTCACATTTCTGCAAATGATAAACATTTTAGATGAATTCGGTCATTATTTCCACGTGCACTCAGAGACTATATGTAAGGGTTATAACGTGCCTGTAGTCCAAGGCAACTTATCTAGACTGAACTCCTATGACCTGCATTTCATTATCTCGCGGCTAATTCAACGATCCGATAATTATCCGCTGCGCAAACCAGCTGCGTTTGGCAGTTTAAAGATTATCCATTCGGCGGCTCTGTCTTACAGGCACCACATAAATCGAAAACCAAATGGCCGTTGCCTTAACCCGGCATTGACTGGGGTCTCCAGCCACCTTTCATTGGCTGTGGGGGGGGGGGGCGTTTTCGCCCCCTGGTTATCTTCCGAACCAATGATCGCAGAGAGACGTGCAAGGCGGCATTCGAAAGCTCACAATGATATGAATCTAAAGTATCATCTAAAGTTTCAAATTAAGGTCACATGTCAGGTCACGGTCAGATACAATGTCAAAATCGAGGTATTTGAGTGTATGGACCATACTTCCATCCTAAGCCTTCGATTGCGACCATGAGTAAGGGCATAATACACATCCCGCATGAGATAAAGAGAGATGGTTGGCAAAGGTCAAGGTCAAGGTCAGGTCACAAAAGGTCACTATGCGCAAAATATCTACGAAAGTCATTCAACATATGTTTTATGGGTTATTTTACACGTATAATTCGATAGTGGAAGTTATTTTACTACCTGACTTCATTTACCTGAAATTAGTATCAAGCTCAGGTCAAGGTCAGGTCACTAGGGTCAAAATTAAAAATGGATAAATCGAAATCAAATAGGCATGTTTCTGGACCAGTTTTGCCTCAGAAATGCAGCGGTGACATTCATTTGTTCGTAGATCGTCAATAAAACCAAATAACCCAATTAATAAATATGTCATCAGTTACCCATACTTTAGAATCCATAGGTCAGTCAAAAATGAAATTATTTTGACATTTGGTTTGGGAATTGCCCATATGTGGTTCTCTGATATATGTTTTGGTTTGTGAATATCTTTGAGAAGTTTTGATTTTCCCCCCATTTTTCTTTCATTTTTGGGAGTAAAAGAACAAACGTTTAACAAATCCGAGATAGCCTTTTTATAGCCCTTGCCATTTGCTATCTTTTGACGTTTTTTTATTATTTTGCACAAAATATGGCATTTGTACGGACTGTTAAAGTTTAGCCGATTTGTTTCGCCAAACTCGTGTATAGTAACGTCACTATATCTCGACATTTGTCGATGAAATTGCTTCATTTTTGCACAGAAGACGTACAATTCATGCAGGAGAAGGTATCCGAAGTTTCACGTCGATAGCGACATTGTTTTTTTTTAACTATTGCGAAAGTTCGTCAGGGGGGGGGGTGAAAAACACCCCCCAGCCAATGGCAGGTTAACGCAAACGATATTATTATTATAATCGTTAACCTGGTGGAAACTGGGATTACTTTGCCCAAGTACCTAAATAAGGTGACATGAAAAAATAAAAATAATGTTTTTTATAATAAAAAATATTTAAGCAATACAGCGCATAATTGCCAGTATTGACAGTCTTATCGAATGGCAAGTTATAATTTAATAACATATTTGCACAATTTAAGGTTTTCTGATTGCAAAATCTGTTCCTTTCTCCAATTTGATGATGTCAATGTTTTGTTCCTTGCTTATGTTCCTTTATACACAGGGATAGGTTTCATGTCAATCACTGCATTCGTGTGTCTTCCATGTTCATCAGATCTTAGAATGTTAGCATAGTTTGGGTCACCAGTAAGAAGTTTCTGTTTCACGCTACACCCCGGGGTGCAGTCGGAGGGGATGCTTCCAAACTCAGTGGGTAGTCCGCCAGTGAAGTTTATATTAGATTCAACTGCGAGCACAGCCAAAACCTGGGGAGAGTAGTGCGGAGTTTCCGAGACAAATGACACGAAAGTTAAACTATTCCCCACTTAATTGGAATTAACAGTGTTTGAGAAATAACAACAGGTGAAACAAAATGTGCATGCAACTGTCCTATAGCGCTGATATACTCTAATGTTGCTTGAAATTATCGTAAAATTATGAGATGCCCCTAGTTGTATTGACATCTAAAGCTATCTACCGCAACTGCAAATCAATACCTTATCCGGATACTTGCCACTTAATTAAGCATGTTGTCATATGCATTTTGATACGGGAATGTTGCCTTAAAATCTTTATTCAACCTTGATAAATTTATGTTCCACCAATATGTTGCCGCTAGAAAACCATTAGTTCAGCTATCGCCAACGTACGACTGACGGCGCAACACGCTTTGATGAGCGACACATTTCTCAATGTGCTTCATAGACCATGTTGCTCTGACATTTTGGCACTTTAAAGTTCCTTGAAGGTTCCTTTTTTCCCTTTATTATCGATCAAAGTTAGAAATCATTGCCGGAGTTTTTGCAGCGTAGTGGTCAGGCAAGAACTGATGTGCTATATTACATTTCCAACACCCACGTCCCACAGCCTTCGATAGTTTTTATTTGAAGACCATAACATTCCCCATGAAAATAAGCCCACGAAGCTCATATAAGTACACAAAATGATCTTCTAATTTGGTCAACACGTCAGTAAGGAATAATTACAATCCATTTAAAAAGATTGTATTGGGTCTGTGTAACCGTTATAAACACAATACTGGATTGACTGGACAAATACTTACACTTCCCAGAGCATAACTTAACCTTTCCTGCGCGATACATGAAGCCTACACAAGTACAAAAATATTGACTGCATTCCCCAAAACTCGCGAAACCGAAACTCCGAAACTGTCGACTCCGAAACTCGGAATTACATGTCAGTGAACTCAAACAAACATTTTTGATACAAACCAGACATGTATTGAATATGAGTTACCTTCTGAGTTGGCCCTGATCGATGTGTGTCAGCACGTTTGTCAGCACGTTTGGCAGCACCGATCACGGCCCAGTATTCTACCTGCCTACCAATCACGACGCAGTATTCTGCCTACGCCATGTTGGCAGAATGGCGTGACCACAAAGGTAGGCCATCTCAGGCCGTGCTGACAAAACGTGCTGACGCACATCGATCAGGGCCAAACCTTCTAGATACAAACCAGCCATGTATTGAATATGAGTTACCTTCTGAGTTTGTCAAGAGCGGCGTTCAGTCCGTGCATTTCTAGATACAAACCAGCCATGAATTGAATATGAGTTACCTTCTGAGTTTGTCAAGAGCGGCGTTCAGTCCGTGCATTTCTAGATACAAACCAGCCATGTATTGAATATGAGTTACCTTCTGAGTTTGTCAAGAGCGGCGTTCAGTCCGTGCATTTCTAGATACAAACCAGCCATGTATTGAATATGAGTTACCTTCTGAGTTTGTCAAGAGCGGCGTTCAGTCCGTGCATTTCTAGATACAAACCAGCCATGTATTGAATATGAGTCATCTTCTGAGTTTGTCAAGAGCGGCGTTCAGCCCGTGCATTTCTAGATACAAACTAGCCATGTATTGAATATGAGTCACCTTCTGAGTTTGTCAAGAGCGGCGTTCAGTCCGTGCATTTCTAGATACAAACCAGCAATGTATTGAATATGAGTCACCTTCTGAGTTTGCCAAGAGCGGCGTTCAGTCCGTGCATTTCTAGATAAAAACCAGCCATGTATTGAATATGAGTCACCTTCTGAGTTTGTCAAGAGCGGCGTTCAGTCCGTGCATTTCTAGATACAAACCAGACATGTATTGAATATGAGTCACCTTCTGAGTTTGTCAAGAGCGGCGTTCAGGCCGTGCATTCGGGATCGCTCCCGGGCGTTGGCCTTGGTGCGCTGTGTCCTGTGAGAGGTGACCCGACTGACCGCTTCCGTAGCCGGGGCTCTGAAGCAGCAGGGAAAGCATGCTGATGTCAGGCAGGCTCCTGTAGGCCCAACAGGAACATGTTGAAATCAGACAGTCATGCACTACCACTCAGGGCATGATGACATCAGACGTCACACCATCTGTCAGGTGGCTCTCGGAAATCACCAGACAGCTCATCTGTATCAAATGTATCAGTTATCACATATACCTATATATTATACTATATACCTATATATTATACTACATACCTATATTAGTGTATATTATTCATATACCTATACCAACTCCAGACTGGTTATTGATTCAAATTTTTGGAACGATTCAATCATGATTCATTTAGGAATTTGAATGATTCAATTACCGTTCGATTCACGGATACAATTTTGAGAGTTGATTCTTTCCGATTCAAATAATCAACACAAATATTTTACTCGATTCACGTTTCATTCAACATTTAAATATATGTGGTGAATTTATGTCATCAATAAAAATGGAAACACACACACATATATATATATATATATATATATATATATATATATATATATATATATATATATATATATATATATATATATATATATATATATATATATATATATATATATATATATATATATATATATATATATATATATATATATATATATATATATATATATATATATATATATATATATATATATATATATATATATATATATATATATATATATATATATATATATATATATATATATATATATATATATATATATATATATATATATATATATATATATATATATATATATATATATATATATATATATATATATATATATATATATATATATATATATATATATATATATATATATATATATGATCATTAAAACATTGTTACAGCAATAATATGGGACTGCATGCATTTGCACAATTTACCAGTGTACTTGCATCGTTAATTCTTTTGATTCAATCAGCCTCGATTTGATGCGGGGTTTGATTCAATCACTATTCATTAATCAAAAGATATGTTGGTGAATTAATATTTTTTTATTCAAATAATTTTGATTAAACGATTCCAATCGATTCAATCAGTGTCGAAATAATAACCAGTCTGAACTAGACAAATATAAATTAGTGCAAACTATTAATCAATTTCACTTCAGTGAAGGTACATACGCAACAAAGTGGACAGATATAATTATTTGCGATATTCACCTGCCATATCACCAGTAGTACTGCTCACCTCACCCTCGTCACCAGTAGTACTGCTCACCTCACAGCTGCTTCACCAGTAGTACTGCTCACCTCACCCTCGTCACCAGTAGTACTGCTCACCTCACAGCTGCGTCACCAGTAGTACTGCTCACCTCACCCTCGTCACCAGTAGTAATGCTCACCTCACCCTCGTCACCAGTAGTACTGCTCACCTCACAGCTGCGTCACCAGTAGTACTGCTCACCTCACCCTCGTCACCAGTAGTACTGCTCACCTCACCCTCGTCACCAGTAGTACTGCTCACCTCACAGCTGCGTCACCAGTAGTACTGCTCACCTCACCCTCGTCACCAGTAGTACTGCTCACCTCACCCTCGTCACCAGTAGAACTGCTCACCTCACAGCTGCGTCACCAGTAGTACTGCTCACCTCACAGCTGCGTCACCAGTAGAAATGCTCACCTCACCCTCGCCACCAGTAGTACTGCTCACCTCACAGCTGCGTCACCAGTAGTACTGCTCATCTCACAGCTGCGTCACCAGTAGTACTGCTCACCTCACCCTCGTCACCAGTAGTACTGCTCACCTCACAGCTGCGTCACCAGTAGTACTGCTCACCTCACCTTCGTCACCAAAAGTACTGCTCACCTCACAGCTGCGTCACCAGCAGTACAGCTCACCTCACCCTCGTCACCAGTAGTACTGCTCACCTCACCCTCGTCACCAGTAGTACTGCTCACCTCACAGCTGCGTCACCAGTAGTACTGCTCACCTCACACTCGTCACCAGTAGTACTGCTCACCTCACAGCTGCGTCACCAGTAGTACTGCTCACCTCACAGCTGCGTCACCAGTAGTACTGCTCACCTCACCCTCGTCACCAGTAGTACTGCTCACCTCACCCTCGTCACCAGTAGTACTGCTCACCTCACAGCTGCGTCACCAGTAGTACTGCTCACCTCACCCTCGTCACCAGTAGTACTGCTCACCTCACCCTCGTCACCAGTAGTACTGCTCACCTCACAGCTGCGTCACCAGTAGTACTGCTCACCTCACCCTCGTCACCAGTAGTACTGCTCACCTCACCCTCGTCACCAGTAGAACTGCTCACCTCACAGCTGCGTCACCAGTAGTACTGCTCACCTTACAGCTGCGTCGCCAGTAGTACTGCTCACCTCACAGCTGCGTCACCAGTAGTACTGCTCACCTCACCCTCGTCACCAGTAGTACTGCTCACCTCACAGCTGTGTCACCAGTAGTACTGCTCACCTCATAGCTGAGTCACCAGTAGTACTGCTCACCTCACCCTCGTCACCAGTAGTACTGCTCACCTCACAGCTGTGTCACCAGTAGTACTGCTCACCTCACCCTCGTCACCAGTAGTACTGCTCACCTCACAGCTGCGTCACCAGTAGTACTGCTCACCTCACCCTCGTCACCAGTAGTACTGCTCACCTCACCCTCGTCACCAGTAGTACTGCTCACCTCACCCTCGTCACCAGTAGTACTGCTCACCTCACCCTCGTCACCAGTAGTACTGCTCACCTCACCCTCGTCACCAGTAGTACTGCTCACCTTACAGCTGCGTCACCAGTAGTACTGCTCACCTCACAGCTGAGTCACCAGTAGTACTGCTCACCTCACCCTCGTCACCAGTAGTACTGCTCACCTCACAGCTGCGTCACCAGTAGTACTGCTCACCTCACCCTCGTCACCAGTAGTACTGCTCACCTCACAGCTGCGTCACCGGTAGTACTGCTCACCTCACCCTGGTCACCAGTAGTACTGCTCACCTCACCCTCGTCACCGGTAGTACTGCTCACCTCACAGCTGAGTCACCAGTAGTACTGCTCACCTCACCCTCGTCACCAGTAGTACTGCTCACCTCACAGCTGAGTCACCAGTAGTACTGCTCACCTCACCCTCGTCACCAGTAGTACTGCTCACCTCACAGCTGCGTCACCGGTAGTACTGCTCACCTCACCCTGGTCACCAGTAGTACTGCTCACCTCACCCTCGTCACCAGTAGTACTGCTCACCTCACAGCTACGTCACCAGTAGTACTGCTCACCTCACCCTCGCCACCAGTAGTACTGCTCACCTCACCCTCGTCACCAGTAGTACTGCTCACCTCACCCTCGTCACCAGTAGTACTGCTCACCTTACAGCTGCGTCACCAGTAGTACTGCTCACCTCACAGCTGAGTCACCAGTAGTACTGCTCACCTCACCCTCGTCACCAGTAGTACTGCTCACCTCACAGCTGCGTCACCAGTAGTACTGCTCACCTCACCCTCGTCACCAGTAGTACTGCTCACCTCACAGCTGCGTCACCGGTAGTACTGCTCACCTCACCCTGGTCACCAGTAGTACTGCTCACCTCACCCTCGTCACCAGTAGTACTGCTCACCTCACAGCTGCGTCACCAGTAGTACTGCTCACCTCACCCTCGCCACCAGTAGTACTGATCACCTCACCCTCGTCACCAGTAGTACTGCTCACCTCACAGCTGCGTCACCAGTAGTACTGCTCACCTCACCCTCGTCACCAGTAGTACTGCTCACCTCACAGCTGCGTCACCAGTAGTACTGCTCACCTCACAGCTGCGTCACCAGTAGTACTGCTCACCTCACCCTCGTCACCAGTAGTACTGCTCACCTCACGCTTGTCACCAGTAGTACTGCTCACCTCACCCTCGTCACCAGTAGTACTGCTCACCTCACAGCTGCGTCACCAGTAGTACTGCTCACCTCACCCTCGTCACCAGTAGTACTGCTCATCTTACAGCTGCGTCACCAGTAGTACTGCTCACCTCACAGCTGCGTCACCAGTAGTACTGCTCACCTCACCCTCGTCACCAGTAGTACTGCTCACCTCACAGCTGAGTCACCAGTAGTACTGCTCACCTCACAGCTGCGTCACCAGTAGTACTGCTCACCTCACAGCTGCGTCACCAGTAGTACTGCTCACCTCACCTTCGTCACCAGTAGTACTGCTCACCTCACAGCTGCGTCACCGGTAGTACTGCTCACCTCACCCTGGTCACCAGTAGTACTGCTCACCTCACCCTCGTCACCAGTAGTACTGCTCACCTCACAGCTGCGTCACCGGTAGTACTGCTCACCTCGCGCTGGTCACCAGTAGTACTGCTCACCTCACCCTCGTCACCAGTAGTACTGCTCACCTCACCCTCGCCACCAGTAGTACTGCTCACCTCACCCTCGTCACCAGTAGTACTGCTCACCTCACCCTCGTCACCAGTAGTACTGCTCACCTCACAGCTGCGTCACCAGTAGTACTGCTCACCTCACCCTCGTCACCAGTAGTACTGCTCACCTCACAGCTGCGTCACCAGTAGTACTGCTCACCTCACAGCTGCGTCACCAGTAGTACTGCTCACCTCACCCTCGTCTCCAGTAGTACTGCTCACCTCACCCTCGTCACCAGTAGTACTTCTCACCTCACCCTCGTCACCAGTAGCACTGCTCACCTCACCCTCGTCACCAGTAGTACTGCTCACCTCACAGCTGCGTCACCAGTAGTACTGCTCACCTCACCCTCGTCACCAGTAGTACTGCTCACCTCACAGCTGCGTCACCGGTAGTACTGCTCACCTCACCCTGGTCACCAGTAGTACTGCTCACCTCACCCTCGTCACCAGTGGTACTGCTCACCTCACAGCTGCGCCACCAGTAGTACTGCTCACCTCACCCTCGCCACCAGTAGTACTGCTCACCTCATCCTCGTCACCAGTAGTACTGTTCACCTCACCCTCGTCACCAGTAGTACTGCTCACCTCACCCTCGTCACCAGTAGTACTGCTCACCTCATCCTCGTCACCAGTAGTACTGCTCACCTCACCCTCGTCACCAGTAGTACTGCTCACCTCACACTCGTCACCAGTAGTACTGCTCACCTCACAGCTGCGTCACCAGTAGTACTGCTCACCTCACCCTCGTCACCAGTAGTACTGCTCACCTCACCCTCGCCACCAGTAGTACTGCTCACCTCATAGCTGCATCACCAGTGGTACTGCTCACCTCACCCTCGTCACCAGTAGTACTGCTCACCTCACCCTCGTCGCCAGTAGTACTGCTCACCTCACAGCTGCATCACCAGTAGTACTGCTCACCTCACCCTCGTCACCAGTAGTACTGCTCACCTCACAGCTGCGTCACCAGTAGTACTACTCACCTCACCCTCGTCACCGGTAGTACTGCTCAACTCACATCTGCGTCACAAGTAGTACTGCTCACCTCACCCTCGTCACCAGTAGTTCTGCTCAACTCACCCTCGTCACCAGTAGTACTGCTCACCTCGCCCTCGTCACCAGTAGTACTGCTCACCTCACAGCTGCGTCACCGGTAGTACTGCTCACCTCACCCTCGTCACCAGTAGTACTGCTCACTTCACCCTCGTCACCAGTAGTACTGCTCACCTCACCCTCGTCACCAGTAGTACTGCTCACCTCACCCTCGTCACCAGTAGTATTGCTCACCTCACCCTCGTCACCAGTAGTACTGCTCACCTCACCCTCGTCACCAGTAGTACTGCTCACCTCACAGCTGCGTCACCAGTAGTACTGCTCACCTCACCCTCGTCACCAGTAGTACTGCTCACCTCACCCTCGTCACCAGTAGTACTGCTCACCTCACATATGCGTCACCAGTAGTACTGCTCACCTCACAGCTGCGTCACCAGTAGTACTGCTCACCTCACCCTCGGCACCAGTAGTACTGCTCACCTCACCCTCGTCACCAGTAGTACTGCTCACCTCACCCTCGTCACCAGTAGTACTGCTCACCTCACAGCTGCGTCACTAGTATTACTGCTCACCTCACCCTCGTCACCAGTAGTACTGCTCACCTCACAGCTGCGTTACCAGTAGTACTGCTCACCTCACCCTCGCCACCAGACTGCTCCTGAAATTAAACCAACTCACAGTGACGCCTAGAACCAAACCACAGCTTCACCATGAAGGCTGACACCTGTGCTACAGTGCCGGCTGACACCAGGTCGCTACGAGCGTCTGCACAAGCTCAGCAGCGATCGATCAGAACCGGCCGCTGCGGTAGCTCATGGGGATAAACACAACTCATCACGTTATTGTCGGTGGCAGCCGTGCTGTATGTGTGGGCGGCGGTGGATAGCCACGGTACAAAGAAGGGTTTTGTGAACTAATCAGGACACTGTGGTGTACCTATTCGGCATTCTGTCCTTGTCCATTCGGTGGTACAGGCGCCTGATGAAATGGAATTCATATTAAGTTAGCAATCAGCAACAGCTTAGTCCCTAAAACCAACTTTGCAAACCGACTGAAATGCTGATCGTCATGTAGCACATGGCTATTATGTGGCTTCAGCAGATGATTAGGAGCGGAAATGTCGCACAGATATTCTACCGTCACACTTGTAAATGTCAGTCTCCAGGCATTGTTGGCTTCCGACACAGCCGTGGCACGTCTGTGCTGAATTACCTCATCGGCGAACCACTCGTGTCTGCTGGCACGTGACGGCACTACCGAGAGGCCATCGTACCTACCTTCCGGGCCGAGCCAGCGCGGCTGCCGCCAGCCATCGTGCCTGACGATCACGCCAGTCGTGTAGGCCTCGGGCCTGAGGTCGTCACTGGCACTGCTGCTGCTGCTGCTGCTGCTGCTGCTGCTGCTGCTGCTGCTGCTGCTACTCCTATTGCTGCTATGGTACCGAACTAAGCACAGGAAATGGAGAGGGACGGTGTGCGAGGGACACTGTGCGAGGGCCACTTGGCGAGGGAAACTGTGCGAGGGACACTGTGCGGTAGGCGGGCTGGACGCCAGCCTGATAGCGGGAACACGGCGGCATATTGCCGGTCCCGATACGGGGGAAAGATAACGTCGACGTCGATGGAAAGAGAGATAACGAGTTCGTCGGTTCCGACGAGGCCGCGCTGGAGGCCGACGAGGTGGCTCAGGTCTCAAACAATACCAGGTAGCTGCGACACGACAGCTATGGAAATGACGGTATGAAAATGACAGGTTCTATGGCACTGCCATATAACTTGGACTCCGGACTTGCCGGCATCGATGGAAGCGGATGCATGTGCTCCTGGAAAACGGGAGTTGTCATGCTGAATGTGACGGCGTCTGAAATAAATGGTTGAACGACCGTAAAATAAAATAGGATGCCTCGCCTTAAATTAACGAACAATAAATATTGATTGAATGGTGTCCTCCGAAATGTGTGTGGAAATGGCTGGTGGAGGATTTTATAGGCATTGGATTGCGGTGGGACTGGCTATCTCATTTCCTCACGGTAAGTGAAAGGCTTGCAATATGATGGAACTCAGAACGATGGTCAAACAACAAGATATTTAAATGATCATTGCGCCAGCTTTGTAGCTGCGACGGAAAATTATCCTAAGCGACCTGGTTATTATGCTATAAAAACACAACCCTGACGACTAATGTATTTTCAACAAAGGCATAGGCTATTGATCTTGGACGTCCGCAACGTTGCAAATGGTGAACTATTGAACTGTTGAACCGTTAAACTGTTGATTTGTGATATTTAAGCTGAGTTTCTGAGGAAATTTTTTTTTGGGTAGGGCTGTAATCGATTCCTCTCAAGTGTAATTCACATTACCAAAACAAAGTGTAACCTTAAAGGGAATAGGTCACCTTGAAAGTTGTCTTGAAATTCAACCATACGGTGCATCTTGAGTTTAAGACTACCAATATGACTTTCGTTTGGACAACTGATGGATATATGTGGAGAAAGAAATAAGACTCTCTTTGCATTTCACGAGAAATCGTACGACAGCAGCTGGCGTTCTAGCTCCGCCTGACGCCAAGTACAGTCTTTGACAAGGGGCCGCCGCGCCGCCCGGGCGGCTGAGCGGATATTAACGAGGCGTCGTGATCAGAGACTACATGCTAGAGAGTGTACCTGCCTCCGGCGGCGAGCGTTCATATCCCGATCGTGGGCCGGAACAGCGGACATGAAACCAGGCCCACTAGTCAAAATTACTTAAACGTAGGGAGGTCTTTATTTCACAACAACCCATTTTTAGATCTGCTCTACAAATCTGCTAGCTCAGTCCAAAACCCCATGTTAAAAGTGAAAATTTAAAAAAACTTTAAAATACCAGTAAAACACCTTTTTGGGCGATGACCGAGCGGGCGCACACTGGTAAAGCTAAAACAGATTTGAAATATGAAACGGTACGGGAGCACACGTGGTAGAAACACATAGTCCTTTTAGTCCTTTTAGTCCTCCATAAAAATTGCCTGGCCTCCATGCAAGCCAACATAAAAATTAAGTTTTATTAAATTATACATGATCTCCTTTCTCGAATCCGCCAAGGGGAGTACGTCCTGAGCGGCTGCATGTTTCAGCGTATAAAAACGAATGCTTAGATAAATCAAGCCATTTTTTATCAATACTTATTTTTGTTCATTTCGACGTCTGCGAGTGCCACGCGCTGTGGTACCACCCCTATCAGAACGCACCATAACAAAATACAAATTGATTTGATGGTCCTATCCAATGGTAAAAACCCGATCTCAATCGGATTAGTAGTTGCAAAGTTTCCGAAAAGCGTCTGTATGGCCGGGTCGGGCCGGGTCGGGACGGGTCAAAAATACATTTGGGTAGTAAGTTGACGATAAACCTCACGGGCGCTTCGCGCCCGCTCGGTAATAAATAACAGACAGAGCATTTGGAAATATTAACACTTTCACATTTTTGGCGCTTTCAACTTTCAGTTCTCTTGGCTGCCGCTGTGGTTAAATATTGGTTGTTCCAAACGTTTGTCTAAACATTGACAAGGAATGTTTTTTTAACGAAAAATGTGGAAATGTCTAGTGGAGGATGCTATAGGCATTGGATTGCGATAGGACTGGCTATGCCATTTCGTCACGTTAAGTGAAAGGCTTGCAATATGATGGAACTCAGAACAATGGCCATACTGTACGAATTACGTAATTACGTTTCTACAGTTATCTAGGCAAAGATATATAAATTGAGACCACCAGTTTGTAAAAGCGGTGCGATTAGAGGCATCTGTTCGTGTCCAATGTCCACTGGTTGTCTTTACAAACGGTCTTCCCCATGGGCGTCGCCGGCGGGGGGAGGGGGGACGCTCCCCCAGTTAAAACAAAATCAGGCGGGGGGGGGGGGGGTGGACGTCCCCCCAAGAAAACAGACTTGCTTGATTTTTTGTTTGCTGAATTCGTTCCTAAGGATATGTAACTTAATTCATTCTTAGTTCAAATTACATGTACTTTTTAACCATATATCGTTGAGTCCTTTCTTTGTACTACCAGAGGGGCACGTACAGACCTTCAGGAGGGGGTGGGGGGGGGGGGGGGGGGTTGCCCCGTTTGCCCCCCCCCCCTTGTGTACGGCTAAAGCTCAGGCTCCACTGTGCACTTTTTCGTGATGCGCTTTTGCGATATATCGTTTTGTCACGTCGGTTCGCACTTTTGCTCTTTCTAGCTTTTTGCACTTTATCGTTTCCTCATTTGTGATGCACGATAAGGCTATCTTCCATCAAACCCGCACCACATTATAATTTTGACCTTTTCTCACCCTTCCTCAACTATACTGCCTATTTCCCACTCTTGAAATACCTGTCGCAACGGTGGCTTAGTGATTAAAGGTTTAGTCATCCGAAGATTACTGGCTCGAAGCCTCGTCAGACGTATTTTTCGCCGTATCACAGTTGCTTTAATACAAAATAAAAGACGAGGCGAAGCACAAACAGGGATGTAATTTCCCAGAAAAACTTTCATACAAAACGTCAACAATCGATGTTCCGCTGCGCACAAAGCTTAATTGAGTATGTATCAATATATGATCAACCTGTTGTGTGTACGGCAGAGCTCGGTAAGATTCCAACAATCATACGAATATGCAGGGGCGCAGCCAGGATTTTGCGATGGGGCGGGGGGGGGGGGGGGGGGGGGAGGGGGAGGGTCTAACCGAAGTGGGCCCCTTAGCATTGGCTGATGCCCCCCCCCCAAAAAAAAATCCATGAATTTGTTTGTAATTTTCATTAAAACAAAAATGTAATGTAATTTAATTTTTATTTATTTTCACTGTTTTTTTTAATAAATATTTGTATTGTAATTTAAACAAATGTAATTTTCATCCATCCCTAATATGGTCCCATGTTAAAGTACATGTGGACTTGGATTTGCCCCTAGTAATTGTATTTGGTCTGTGGGCAGTGGAGACGCATTGCCACTCCCCTCCCCTGGATCCTAGTGATGCCGGGGGTCTAGCAAGGGAAGGGGAAGAGGGGGTGACAACATCAGGGGCGGCGGAGGCTCTTCATAGTTAGGGGGGGGGCAAAGTTGATTTTTGGAAGTATATTCTTTTCATGCAACGCCAAAGGGTTAACCCGACATTGACTGGGGGTCTCAGCAGAACGCCATTGACTGGGGGGGGGGGGGGCGTTAAACGCCCCCTGGTTATCTTCCGAACCAATGATCGCAGAGAGACGCGCAATGCGGCAATCGAAATCTCTAAATGAGACGAATCTAAATCATACTTAAAATGTTAAAGTGAGGTCAAATATCAGGTCACGGTCAGGTCAAAGGTAAAAATCGACGTATTTTAGTTTACTGGCCATACTTTCCATCCAATGCCTGCGATTACGACCATGATCACCCAAAGTCCTGTCAAAGGTATGATACACATCTCACATGAGCTAAAGTAAAAGTGTTGTCCAAGGTCAAGGTCAGGTCACAAAAGGTCACTATGCTCAAAATATCTACGAAAGTCATCCAACACATGTTTTGTGAGTTATTTTACACGTATAATTCGATAGTGATAGTCATTTTACCACCTGACTTCATTTACGCGAAGTAAATGGTAAGTTCAGGTCAAGTTCCACTGAACGTCAAAATTTGAAATTGATAAATATAAATAAAAAGGCATGTTTCTAGACCAGTTTGTCTCAGAAACACAGTGGTGTCATTGATTTGTATATATCTGGACAATACAAGCCAAACAACGCAATTGCTAAGTGTGACGTCATGAATTACCCATAATTTAGATGCCATAAGTCAGTCAACAATGGTTATATCATTCTGCAATTTGGTATGGTAGTTTCCCATATGTGGTTCTCTGACATATATTCCGTCATTTTTAATATCTTTGACAAATTTTATTTTGTGGGCATGCCCCATTTTTTTTTGGGGGGCGG